>JANTBZ010007446.1:0-14366 GCA_024741255.1 Exechia fusca
ACTCAATCGAAAGATAATGAAATTGTGCTCAAATTCTTTTCATAGATACACATTGAGACAAATTCCCTTCAAGGTTATTAGTTCGATAGATACGGGCGGTAATATATTAAATGTGTTACAATTACCCTCTGCACTCGATTGCTCCCCCATACTCTTTACTGTTCACTGCGCGCATGAACGCTCGCGTGTCGGGCGGCGACGGCTGTACTCTATATGAGTGGGAATGCCTCCGCACACATGCTCACACACAGCCACTCCACACGACCGGCTCACACTCGCGCACACACACCGTCGTTAAGTGGCTCACATGCGCACTCGCACTCTGTAACGTACTTTTTGATATGCATGGGCATGGCCGGCGTTGATGCACGTCTTCAACGCCGCCACGCCAACAACGTCTCGCGCCCGGCGTGGCGGCTGTGGCGGCGGCGGCTGTTGTGTAACAGTCCCAGCCACGCCAGCGCGACGTGCGAAATGTCTGCGTGTAAATTCGCACTCATAAACCGCAGAGCAGAGAGCCCAGCAAGCATGCGCGGTGTGTTGGTAATATACGTTTCCAAAACCGATTTCGGGCCGAAACCCACCCGAGCAATTGCACTACACACACTTGAGTAGTATTAAGCCCGATCGAATGGGCGCGCAACACCTTTCGCATGAGCTCACGTGAAATAATACCTCGCTGAAGAAAAAAAATTGAAATAAATTATCGCAGCACTTGAGAGTGAAGTGCCGACGATTCACGACGTGTCTGCGCTCACTACTTAACGCCATCGTAAGTACTCGATGTGTTTTGATAGACTGCCGCAGCACGCACGCAAATAACAATTACTATGGAGACTTGTGTGTGAGTGTGCGCGCTTGTAATCTGCGTGCTTCTGTGCATAATTCGGATATGTTTGTCTAACCGCCTTTTGTCATGTTTTTCTTTTACCCACATACAGCTTCGAGCACTTCACATCGACACACACCTCACCTAAACCCGAAGTGAACACCGACCAGTGCTGAAAATAGACAATATAGCCGATCATCATGGATCGCTTCGCTTCGACGACACCGTCAACGGCTCAGGCCAAACATAATCCACAGCAGCAGCAGCCAATGTCCGCACAACCCAATCACAGCCATCCGCATTTGCATCCGCAGCAGCATCCACATCATCAGCATCAGCAACATCACCAGCAGCATCAACACCACAACTACCAGCATCAGCACCAGCATCCGCACCATCATCCGATGTCGATGTCGTCCGGCGGTCGCCATCCGTCGCGCTCCTCCTCCTCCATGGACTCGACCACGTCGAGTGTCCTCTTCCGGAAGTCGTATCCGAGCAGCGAGGCGAACGTCAGCTTCAGTTCCGCATCGATGGCCGGCTCCATTATTCAGGTGAGTTTTGAGAAATGTTGCTCTTTGTCTATCCAGCTACACTAGTTCCTATAGCTTGGAAATGTTGCATTAAAATGTACAAGATTGCTCCAGATAGTAAATTCAGATCATTCTAAATTATATGTAATTGAACAAACAAGGCCTTAATATTGTTAAGACCTGTTAATTCCGAACAGAAAGTCGGGCTGACTGAGTCGTTCGATCGTTCTTTTGTCCATTCTTTCGGCCATTCATTCCTGCGCCCATCCAATTGGGGTCGAACCGTCGAACAACAGAGCCACAACTCTCCATAACCGATTTGTCACTCAATCGGACAGATTGAAACCACACGGCACAACGTGTGGCCGGCCGGCCGAGTGAAGGCGATGATGATCGTCAGACCCGGATAAATGCTTTGCCTAAATACCGAGCGTGCATGCGTGCATGCATGCCACGCATGCGAGTGTGTATAGATTACCCATTATCAACACCCCATCTGAAAGTGAGCATTATTACGAGCACCCGAGCCGCCGAGCCGAGAATCAATGGGTTCTGCGCCTCCGCCTTGATGTGTTCATGTGCGCATATGCATATGTGACGTTCGTTTTTCGTGTCGCGTCGCGTCGCGCGCATTGGAACGCCTTCGAACAGTTTCTCGTCAACATCGGCGGCGGCGCGATGATGTTGCGCACTGAACATCGCTGCACAGCACGCCGAGAACCTACGCGTGCATGCACGCACAGCATACACACTCGACTTGCGTGCGTGCGTGCGTGAGCGTCGTCGTCGTCGACACATATGATGTTGTTTATTTGCGTGCGCGCACACGACGAGACGCGCAGAGTGAAGGTGAAATTCACTCGCTCTCGCTGCATGCCAGGCGCACACACAAATCGAAACCTGCCCGCCTGATGTGTGTGTGTGCGTGTGTACGCATGCGCATGCGCATACACTACATACTCTCGCAAAACACGCATGCACACGCACACACATCGCGACACTCGCACAGACTCACTGCTGGTTGGAGCAAAAGGGGATTGCTTATCTACCTGCGAGGTGGTTTGTGTGCTCGTGTGCATTGTGAGCGCCCGGCTGCCGCCGCCGCCGCCGCCGCCACCGAAATGATTAATGATTTGTGTCAAGCGGCTCGACGTAATTTACATAAACCAACAAAACCCGAACAATCCGCCTGAGCAGCAGCAGCCGCAGCCGGCAGCCGGCAGCAAACAAATGCGTTGGGAAAACTAGGTTGACACATTGTTGAAGGTGAACCGAGGAGGCACGCACGCACCGGCATTTTCACATAGTAGACTGCACACGATGTCCACAAATCTGGTGTGCGTGTGCGTGAGCCTCGGCGATTATCCTCTATTCAAATCCGCGTTCTCTCTGCAGCATACATATTAGCCGATGTGTGAGTTTTTCATTCGACTCTCGGTGCAGCTACCACTTTAGCCGTTTCTGTCAACAGGCTGAGTGAAGTGTTGGACTGTGCTGGTTGACTAGAAGGCCGAGAATCTGCAACTCACTCGAATGCACACGCACACGCTATGCTATACGCAGACACGCAGCGACACGCGACAACATCCAATCAGGCAAATGATTTCACTTAACCGATGTGTTTTTGTTATTTGAATGATTTGTACATTTCATGTTGGCCTGTCTGCTGATTTGTGGCGCGTGCGCCGTTCTCGCATGTATGTGAGCGTGTACATATATATCAATTACGGAGTGCGATGAAATGTGACAATTACACGTTGATTGAGTGCACATTTGACGGCCCGCATTCTCGAACAAGATGTACGAACATATACACAATCTGCGTGGTTTATCGCACCAACCGAATCGCCATCGGGCGGCCAGGCCGACTTATATGGCGTACAGTTCTATAGCATACCACGATGCCGAGGCCGATGACGATGGCACTCCACGCGATATCGATTGTGTCGCTTTATTAGATGTTAATTAGATGTTGTACACGAGTTGGTTGTGTCGGGCGATAAAGCGGGCAGAACTCGCGTAGCGTAAATTGGCTTAATTATACGACACACATGATGGGCGATTGTGCGCAGCAGATCCGCAAGCATCGGGTGTCAGATTGTGTCGTTATCGCGAATTTTGTTGCGCTTGTCATCATGTCTCTCTGTCGTATGACACTCAACCTCAACCGCTGACGTCGCGCAACAGTTCGATTGTTGATTTATTTGACCTACAAAACGCTGGAAGAGACACTCACACAATACCACCACATTTTGTTGTTCCATGATCCATGAATACATTTACGAGCTTCGAGGAAATCTCCGCCAAATGTCAGACTCCAAACGGACCGAACGCGCAATTAAATCCGCCGCTCCGACTCCATCCGCATATGGCACGGATAGGGGCGGATTGTGTGTGTGTGTGTGTGCGCGTTTCCGCGAAACATATATGCATCGCACGCGAATTAACACCGCAAGCGCTTGCAGTCATCCCGCCGAAACCAGCCTGCACGCGAATCCAACGACGTCAAACACACCATCACATTAAATCTATTAACTTTTACTATAATACGCTTGTGCGCTGGTGGCGATGTGCTTGGCGTGGTTGAGTGGCCGCAATTCGCCGCATTCGCGCCAATTTCCCATCGCAGGCGGGCAGGCGCACCGCAATAGGTCAGAGTATCAATAGCATCGAGCGCCATCAGCGCTCTCTGGCCGTGGTGCGGTGGTGATCGACACTCGTCGGGAGCGTCGTCAGCGTCTATGTTGTATGTTGTGGCTGGTCTCGGTTAGAGTGGATTTGTTTAGTATGTTGTGTGTGTGTGTACTATAGTTATGGAAATAATTAATATGATTGAAAATAATATGCGAATGATCGACAATGGCAGCAGCAGCGGCGGCGGTGGAATCACGCGCACACACACATACACATACACACCAATCACGCTGGTTGAACGGGCGGGCGAAAGTGCGCTCGTTTGTGCGCCGAGCGGAGCGCAGATTTGATGGACTTGCAATGTCAAGATCAACGAAATCGGGCGCGCGTGAGATCGAGAATGCGCGTACGCACGCACAGACATACACACAATTATATATATGCTGTGTAGTATCTGTGTCGTTCATACAACATGGTATATGCTATGCTGGGTTGCCTTGGAACTTGAGAAATACTAAAGACACACGACGCGCGCGCGCGCGCATTCAACGAGCGAAATGTTGTGAGTGCGCTGCTTTATGTTGTACCTACGTGTGTATTGTATTCTCGTATGCGGAACGCGCGCGCGTGCGCACAGACAGCATAATGCACGATTTGGTAAGCAGAGGCGACCGCGCCGGGCTTGCGCTGATGTATTGAATCATAATAATCAGCATAAATCCTCGGATGTGCACACACGCATACACACACCAACTCTGCACTCGCAACGCAAGCGCGCGATCGTTCGCGTTCATGATGTATGAACTGATGTGTTGCCCCGTGCGTGTGTATGTTGTGCACATACAAATTGGCAATCATTTAGATTTAAGTGCACTCCGCATTCAACGCGAACGCGCGCGATGGGTGTTGCGTTTACGATGAATCCGAAACATATTCAACGCGCTCTGTGCGCGCGAGTTTACAGCGAACAAAAAATGAAAACCATAAACAATGACGACAGGAACAGCTCGCCGCGCGCTGCAGACACGAAGCCGCGCAGATGTGACGCGCGCGCAGGAGCGACAAGCGACCTTGACAAAAGATGCGGCGCGTCGCGCGATTTCGCTTTTCAATGCATGTGAGAGCGAATGTGCGCATTTGTGCGTTGTGCATTTTCGCAGGCATAATCTCTGCGCTGCACTGCGCTGTCGTGGTCGTTAATTTTTAATTGGATATTTTTATGGCTTCTGTAATACGTTGATGGACCGCTCAGCCGAGACACGCACGCACTCGCACACACACATAACCCACGCACATAATAATGAATGCGTTTTTGTTACGTCGGGCGTCAGCAGATATTTCGCATCGATTCTGGTCGCACATTTATTATCTGCGCGCGCGTGCGCTAGTTCGACGATGGCGACGGCGCGCAACATATTTATGCTCCTCGCACCATATATTCTTTAAGCGCGGCCGCTCATCGGCGCTGTCGTCACAGCAACAACGGTTTTCTGGCCTACATTTAATTGTGCTGCATTTACACGTCGCCATCGTCGTCGACGGTATGTCGTCACCCGTCGCCCAGGCAGCCCCGCACACAGCCGCCACCGCAAGGCCTTCTCGTTCATATTTGGACAAAACAAACTAATTTGACAATCGACTCGATTAATTTATCTATTCGACGGCGATCGCCTCCTCCGCCGTCACACAATCTTCAAAGGTAAGCCGAGCCGAGTCGAGCTGAGAGCACACCCGACGACGAACGCATCGGGAACAACGACAACGGCTATATCTTTGTGTGTGTGTGAGTGCCGTCAAACGCGCATACATACGTACACACACACAGCGAGTCGATGTGCCGTTGCGGTTTTCTTTTCCGCCATCAGATTACGATCGCGCGCGTTCGATTTGATTATTCGATGTCTATGCAAGCATGCACGTGCACGTGTGTGTGTGTAATTGTTGCGCTAACGTAGACTAAATATAGGCATAAATATTTCTGTGTCCGTGTGCGCCGCCGATAGACACACGACGACGACATCGTCGTCTTCGTCGCAGCGCAGCGCAGCACATCACATCAGCCAGCGGCTCGCGCGCGGCATCAGTACTTTTATGTTGAGCGCGCGCGCGCTCGCATTCATTTCGAAACAATGAATGGTACTTAGAGAGACACACACACAGACACAGACAATATAGACATTGTCTTAGGCCAATCGCGTCGGGATGCCCCAACGTCGAGCGCCAGCCAGAGAACCCGCTATGCTGCGCCGCATAGCATAGATCGCCCCAGTAATGACGACGACGGCTGGCGGCGGCACGCTCATACATACAATATTGAACTACAAAAATATCTATTATACATAATTAATCTTTTTTGCGGGCACCGCCATCGACGTCGTCGTCGTGCCGCACCGTAATGTGGTGCGCGAGCGCGGTCTGCTTTGCCGTCTGCTGCTGCTGCTGCTGCTGCGCGCGGTCCGTTACTGCGCAATCAATCGAACACCACACATGAGCACGCACGCAGCACGCACATACTGTGGAGCCTATGCCTATGCTCGGGCTCTTAGGTGCGCGAACACGCCACGGACCACAAGCTGCGTTCTAATGGGAAATTGTATGCGTGCGTGCGTACGTGCGCGCACATCGCACATATGTGCGTGTGCGCATCACTTATTAGGTTAAAGAGTTTGTTCAACGATAAGCGCGGGCAACATACACACATCGATGGTGGAAAGAAATGCCGCGCAGATGTGTTGCGCCGCGTGTTCGTATGCTGGCTAGTATGCTTGGCTCGAACGATTGATGGGAACACGCGCTGTGTGTGTGTCGATTGGCGCAATCGCGCGGCTGTTAGTGTATAGAAAGCCGCGCGATATGTGCGGTGCTAATGCCCGATGATGCCCGGGCTCACAAAAACGGCATATGCAGCATACACTACACACTCACACACTGCTGGAGTTGGGCACACGCGCACGCGCGCGAACATTTAATCAAAGCGACAAGCGTTACGCGACATGCGACACCGATCGGTCGGATCGGACGGACAAGCGGCAGCGCAACAGCGATGAGGTCTTGATCCTCAACGGCGCCCGCGCTCATCATCGCATTAGCACTAATCACGCACCGACACACACACACACACACGTGCAGTGACTTGCGAAGCGTAAAGAGATAGTCGTATCAGTGTGTGGCCCGGAAAGTGGAGAGGCTATACGTTAGATTCGGCCGATTTGAATTTGGCACACTAATGATGGGGCTGAATGTATTTTATTTTATTGCCTCTCATTTTACCGTTTAAATAGTTCCTTTTTCATTTTCTTTCGACAATCATAATACGTTTTTGTAAGAGAGAATAGGCAACATTTATTTCTCCATCCTACTTCTTAGGAAGGAAACATATTTAAATAGAAATCATAAGCATTCACCACTCAACATGCCTATCTTCCGGGCTCTGCGATCCGAGTGAGTGTGTGTGCGCGCGCGCCATGTGTGGGGGCATGTTGCTTGAGCATATAAAATTCGCAAATTTATTGTCAATCTCTCGTCGAACACAACGACACCGCGCGTTGCTCTATCTCGCACACCACCGCCGCCGCCAATCGGACACAAACGTCTGTGTGTGCAGTCGAGCCGATTGATATGCTTGTTGCTGTGCTGTGCAGTGTGCACTCGAGTGCGAACGCATTTAGCACAAGCATAAACCGCATAGCTCCAACAGGCGGCGAGACAACGGCAGCAGCAGCCGCCGCCTCGCACGTGCGCTTAATGAACACCGCGCGCGCGTCAATCGCGTGCCGCGCGTCTGTGTTCGCGTTGTCAGCAGTGCAGCCCCGATGACAACTTTATAGCAATACAAGCGAGGCATTATTACGTGAGAGTGCGCAGCGATTGCGCTCGCGAGTGTGTGTGTACTACAATCAAGTCATGGTCAAGTCGCGAAGCGGATTTCTCTGGCCGCGTCCCGCGTCTGGGTGTGTTTGTCGCAATTAAGCGTTATCATTGCACAACGCCTCGGCGTCGCCACTCGCTTGGACATACACACTCACACATGTCTGTTGTTCAACTGTCGGTTGTGATAAATATGCACACTGGTATTACAATATTTCGCACAGCGCGCGCGCGCACAAAAAATCGCCAACATCGACAGCGGCGCGCCTCATGTTTATTACGACTTAATACCGCGCTCGCGATTGAGTTGACTCGCAATGACAGCGCGGACGTGTTGTTCACGGTTTACATGCGTCGTTTGCACATAACATTCATACGTGCGTGTGTTCACTAATCGCGGGCATTTAATGGCGTGCGTGTATACAACACGTCGTCGTCGTCTCTTGTGCACTAAATAAAGTGTTACAAATTACGGTCGACACGCGACCATTGACCGCGGCGCGACCGTGTGCGCTTGACCTGAGCGCGGAAAAAACGATCGTTCGCGCGGTGTCGGGATGATTGCTCAAAATCGGTATTCCAACACGTCGCGCGCGCGCGCGCAAAGGTCCGATGTGTGTGTGTGTCTGCATTTGTGATATTTATTTGGGATGGGTTTCATGACGGCCATCGAGTCCGACCGTTCTTAATTAAGTTATGCGCGCGTGTTTTGTATTCAAATTTCATATTCACCCGCCAATATGACTGAACGACAGCCATATATTTTATGTGTCAGGCCGAAGTCGAATTCAATCAACAGCTGCGGCGGAGTTTAGCTATGGTGGCCATGGCATGGTGCGACATTTCTGAGAAGTGTTATGCATGATGCATGCGATACCGTTTTGCAAATGGTTGAAAAAATGTGTGCGATTTCTCTGGTGCAACATAAAACATAACTTGAGTTTTTCGACGAAACGTGATCTTCTTCTAAACGATTACGGACTCCCGCATTGCGTTCTCCGATCGCCATTCATCCTGACATGACTGAGCACACCGAATAATATCATCGAACGCGATGCAGGTGTCCCCATTCAGAAGCTGTGTGCGGTCCCCGCTCGCTGCCCAATCGACCAAACATCGGACATCTGACACCCCACACACGTGTGTGCATCGCTTCGTGTGCATCGCGGCGAAAAACGGCAGCAGCACAGATGGGAGCAACGGCATAATATTCGGTCACCGGGTCAGGCGCACACACACACGACCATATGCCGCCGTCATCCGCCAATACATGCAATATTTAGTACGTGCGCGCGCGAGTGCGGCGGCCATGCGATATGCTATATACAATTTTTGATCCGATCCGTCGTCTCCTCGCCGGTGGCTGCGAGCAGTTTTACTTGTCGCACACGCCATTGCACACGCACACGCGGCGGCCGCAGTTCGACGTGCGTGCACTCATTCTGCCGAGGCAGCATGTACTACCTTGCGTAATTGAATAAATCCACCTAAATTATATTTCTTGCATAGTGTGCCGAGGCGTTGAAACGAGCTAAATGTAGAATCTGAATGAGCATATTTGATGCTGGTTCTTTTGATTTGAAGGCCACTACAATTCGCTTAGCAAAAGTCACATCCTTAGGCAATGCGCGATCTTAGCATATTACATTATACAATGCTATAATATTCAGCAGAAATATAGCCAGATAAATGGACTTTCGATCGCATTTCACCATTTCGAAATTTGTTCACAATCACCCTATTCAACGTCTCAAATCAAAATTGAATAAAATATTCCAGGTGGTTTCACATCAATTACTTGAGGTTGCATCAGACTTAGCCGGTCGAAAATCGAACTCATGTGTTTTGTGTCGCCGCAGGCCGCTCGAAACACAACACAGCACACACACGACACACGAGAACTGGGTTCTGCGCCGCCAACCGCCAAGTATGTGTGTGCACTAAACGTGTCGACCGGCAGGGCCGTATTTATGACACACACGCACACATACGCAAGCACATTGCAATGTTCCGTCGTCGTCGCATGACTCCGTCTCCGACGTGTGGGCATTGGAGCGGCGACTGCTGGAGAATGCTGGGGCTGCCAAAGAAACTGGTTCGGTCACATATTCCCGTCGCGCGCACGCAAAATTACACACACACTCACGTAGGCTTGCTTGCTTGCATATGCACGCAATCATGCGTCCATCTTAGGCGTGCGTGTGCGTACGTGTGCATCGCTTGTGTGAGACCAAATTCGCTTTTCGTACACCGCACACATACTGGACACACTCTCCGATAATGCGCGCTTGGCGGCGGCCCGGCGCAATGATTAATTCCCGCACCGCAGAGTTATTTATAAACGAGAAATGTGCAGCATCGTCGCGGCGCATAATAGCAGTCGGGGCATTTACATCGTGTCGCTGGCTGGATTGAGTGACCGACGACCAGTTTTGTGGGCGCAAATATGCAGCTGACAACTCTATGACGATGTGTACGTAATATTCAGACGCAAACATCAAATATTTGCATAAGTTATCGCGCTCGATGGCCAGGCGAGCGCATATTTTCTTGAAAGCATGCACGCGCAGATCGGAGCGGCACGGTGTGTTGGTGTCGCGCACACAAACACACGTATTAAATAATATGCCCCGATAAACCGCATTAGATCGAATAATAATATGGCACGTTATACCTTTATACCTGTATATTCGATGTTGTGTGTGCATACACATTCAATATTGATACCGGCGTCGCTAGTCGCTTGTTTGTGCTTGACACATTCACATTATTATATCGAACCACACCGCACTTCTCGTATCTGTGGTTGGTTGAATGTTTGTTTGCACGTCGTCTCGATGCCGATTTTTGATGTGCGATGTTGCGGTATAAATAGCATGCGGCATAGTAGCTCGCGATCGCCTTCATGTCCCCGGACGGCAAACGGCCGCACGTGACGCGGACGCGGCGGCGTCAAGGATCAAAGGGCAATGGAAACAAATAAATATTTACAGCTAAACATCACACGTACGGTTCCGCACACACACGACACGGCGATATTGGCTTTGGCAGCGCGCATGTGGCATCGTCGTCGTCATCACGAAACAAATCAATGACAAATCGTGCACTTCATCTTTGCCAACACCACGGCGAGTCAGCGAGTCGAGTTCACGCCGTCGCAGCGCAGCAGCATAGCAGCATAGCAGAGCGCGCGCAGTTTATTACCGGGTGTATTACGCTCTCTGACATGATCACACACAATGCCAATGCACACGACGAGCAGAGCGCAGGCTGAGCGCCCGCGACTTGACACGGCTCCGCATAATAGAATCAAAATGTGTTTCATATGAATACACAAAGCCCACTCGCCGGGCTCATCGCGCGCGCGCCATCGTCCCTGGGAGACGGAGACGTGCGCGCATAACATTAGTCATCGTCACACGACGACGACGCGGGCGCGCACAAACAAAAACGGTTCATTGCGCGCATTGCGCCAGTCGCCGGTCGTCTGACACCGTGCAGTCAGTCAGACAATGCAAATAAATATATATTTTATGGCGTATTATACGAGAGCATGATACTATATTTTGCACAAACCCGGTTGAACTCTGGGGCTGTTCGACATGCGCAGCATATTTTGGAGTATAAATAGACAGAATAGCATATCGTATTTGGGAAAATTAACGTTCTCGCATTGAATTGTAGGCTAATAAATATCTATTTTATGCTATATTATACGAGAGCACTGACTTGGCTGAACTCTGGTGCATGCACAGCATATTTTTGAGTTGAGAAAGAAAATAATAGCATATGGAATTCGGAATATGAACGTTTTCACATGGAATTATAGAATAATTAGGACATTTTGCATTCCTCGAAGAATGTTATTGATTTTTTGTCGGTTGAGTGAGATTCCCCTGGAAGGCCAAAATGTCAAAGGACACTCATGATGAACGAATATTGAAACGACCTCCAAAATGTGGAAATTATCGTGCGAATATGAGCATACTCTACTCAAAAATATGTGGAGATACAACTGATATAACAATACTTGTTGACTAAAGCATTCATACGCCAATATTCTGCTATTTCCAACAGCCCCATGACCCACAAACAAACGCCGCTCAAACTGAAGAGCGTTCATTCATTGTGCGGTCTGCTGCTGCTGCTCTCATGCACTTCGGCCGTTTGCGGTCGCGACGCCAAATGCCCTATGGGGTTGACTTTCATGTCGCACATTTCACGTGAGATGATCCCCTGCCTCTCACTGGCTTGCACGGCTGACAAATGGTGGCACGCTGGCCGCGCTGACTGCACACACATTTTTTTCGGTGCATTCGAGATGATGATGTATTAATGCGGCGATCCGTGTTGCACTATTCGCAACGACGACGACGACGAGGGAAATCTAAATGTGTGTGCGTGCGTTTGAGGCTGCCGAGTCGGTATGCAGAAAAGAAAGGTTTTCGGTCACTGTTCATGCTTCATGCTACATGATGTAGGTCACCGCGCGCGCAACAGGCCGCCTCCTTCGTCGACGACGACGGTTGATGACGACGACACCGAACCGCCACAGACACACACTAACAATAATGCGCTCGCATTCACATCGTGCACGTTTTAGCGATTCCGCGTCATTTGTGTGTGCGCACATCTCTCACCTTCGTGCGCGTGCGCGGGCGCGCGCGTGTCGTGTTTCGCTGGTCGAGTTTTTCTCGATCTGCGTGCGCGGCGAGTGACTGCGCGGGTACTACCCTAGCGCATTTTTTATTTTTGAAAAATATTGGACTCTAAATCATACACGAAATACGGATTCGTTGTATATATTGGATATAAAAAATCATAATTGTGTGATTTGTTAACTGGAGTGACTGTATGGACGAAAAGGTCTTGCTTAGGTTGTGCTTTTTGAAACAATAGAAAATGAACAAAACTACATCATTGCAACTTGTGTGCATATTAATGAGTTAGGGTAGTACATGTCGTGTCTGTCCGTGTCTGCGTGACGAGTGGCGGCCGAGATGCACACTGTCAGCGCGAATGGATGTGGGAACGGGAACTATATCGGATATGAATACATATTTAACAAGCACAGAAAGAGAGAGAGTTTCTGCAGGACAATTGTTGTCCGAGTGTGTGTGTTTGTGTGTGTGTTTCGGTCATGCTGCAGTAGGTCAGATACTGCTAGTATGCTAGTTAGGTGTGCTGCCTCGAGCAAGTACGCTAGTTGCATATTTTTGAATAATATGATATCGCGGAGTCGCGCGGTAATAATGCACACACACACACACGTAACAATAAATCTCGTGACGAAACAGTTTTTGCATGCCACTAACGAACGACCAAGACGACGACATGTATCGCATAAAGTGAAGGGTTTCTCATTAGGACAGCATATAACGAGAATTATGATAATGCGATATTTGTGCAACTTATAGCATGCAATCATGTGTTCATGTCACAAAAAACTAAAACTTGAAAAAATAACCAATGAGAACCCATTATGTACAACTACAATTCGTCGAGTCATTTGTAATATTTTTAGGAATACACATATCATCAGGAAATGGTGGTAGTTTGGATGATATTTCATAGAAACAAATAGTCATTGAAGTGGAAAATAATCAGCTAGTTTTATTTCTTCTCCAAGATATAGAGCGCCCCTAATGAAAACCCACATGGTCTCACATAACTACACGCGACATGTGTTCAACGAAAAATGCAGTTGTCGCCATTGTCGTCGTCGTCGTGTTTTACGTAATAGAAATGGCTTAATAGACCTCACAGTTGGCCGCTGTGTGTGCTGTCATGTGGGCATACCGCTGGGATCTTTGCCAATATAAATGACACACAGATATGTATAGTAGAGTCACTCTCACACACAACGCACACCTTCACGCATCGGCGGAGGAGAATGTGCGTGTGTATTTGTGTATGCCACGTCCGTCTGAACTTGCGTGAGACTCACTCCAGTGCTGCCGATGCTACTGATGTTGTTAGTCGTCGCGCCGCGATGCTATCGTAAATTATGTGCCATGATGCACAACGCGCAGCTTTCGTAGCATATAATGCTCATATGATTGCGCGCGCTGGGTATCATCGAGCACTTCCTACGCACTTGCCAGCATCAACATTGAATAGGTTCGCAGCATATGCAGCATACACACACACAATGCTGCTGGTTGCGTCTGTGCATTTGTTTTGAGGCGACATGTTCGAATATACAGAGTATGTACACGACACGGATTTTCCTATGCTATTGCTATGCTAGTATGTGTGTGCGCAGCGTGCAATCCGATTACATTTATTCACAACACATCGCACACTCTCACACAAATACACACGTACGCGCGTACGCTCAATTGTGTAACGGTTGCCAATGCATATACAACATACCGAGAGTGCAGTTCGTGTGTGTGTAAATATGTTTTTCCTCTACCATATACATTTTTTGTACATGGAGAGGAGGGAGTTGTGTCCACTTGAGTGGACACGAGCACCAAGCCGCCGGACTGGGCCCACTA
>JANTBZ010007557.1:0-14360 GCA_024741255.1 Exechia fusca
TTATGAAAATCGGCTGGAAAATGTCAAAGTTATTCGATGTTCTCATAGCTCCATCAAATATGGCGCACCCTGTATTATCGTGACAATAAATAGAATAAACCCTCACACTTTACCAGAGATGTTTGAAAAGCGGGATATAGGGATGAATTTAGAAACATATGTCATATATGTATTCTTCTCTAGTTATGAAACATGCTACATGTAATCAGGGCCGTCTTATGGTTTCGCGGGGCCCTGGATAATGTTCATTTGGGGCCCCACAATTTTGGGCACTGAAAAAACAATAATTCAGACGCTTATGTTGATTTTCTTCCTTGTTTTTTCCGCCATAACTATGTCATTTATAATGAAGTTCATTGTAGTTTTATTCATTAACGGGGCCCTCACACCTGGAAATTATAAAAATGCATGTTATCTAAGACAAAGGACCCCGATTATATTTAAAATAAAGACACTTGACTGTTTTCGATTTCCAAAACAAATATAATTCGCTATTTCCCACAAGCTTGGAATTATTTTGATTTATATAACTTCAATCTAAGAGGGGCCCAATTGAGAATGGCAAAATTTATATTTCTAAGATGAGGGCACTGCTGATGTATTATGCAGACACTTGAAAATGTATATTTGTTAATGAGGGCCCCGCATTATTCGTTACCCAGAATGAGTACTACTGGTAATCTCATATTGAAATTCCAACGAGATGGGCCCCGGTGGACAGGGCCCCGCTAATATTTCTTGGACACATTTTTTTAAACATATAATACAACGTTTAGATTCGGGGCCCTCGGCCCCTCGGGGCCCCTGGCAAATGCCCAGTTGGCCATGCCCTTAAGACGGTCCTGCTTATGCAGTATTCAAGTAAATACAGAGATTTTCTGCCGAACATAGAAGTGTTTCAAATAGCATTACCTTCGCTACTTTATTGAAGCAACGATAGCAGATATAAATCGTGACCCGTTGGAAATGTCCGACGGACGCTGCAGACTGAATAAAAAGACAGATATTCGATAAAAGTGAAGATATTTCTGGAAATTCATAGAAATTATCCTTCATATATCCGAATTGTGAGGTATGCAACGTTCAAGTGGTTGTAGCTACCGTTCTAGGGAAAATTGGCACAAGTCCTCAGTTAGATCAGTGACATCAACTGCATAATTGTCCCTTGTATGCATAGGGTACGGTTGAAAAGGTGACCGACTATGTGTTTGTACCGATTTCGGTTCCCTTGTACCACACACACACTCACACACACACACACACACGGTCCACGTAATTACGAACCGACCGGGAAAAAACACACATACACACCCACCCACAAACACTCACACCTGACAAACACATACACACGCAACAAACGAGTGCGATATCGTGCGCTGGTTGCGTCAAAGTAGGTGTAGGTAGTAGGTAGCACACATAGCAAATAACTGCGAGTGTCGTCGTCTCTGCCGCCGCCGGTGGTCGTGTGTTGGTTCGCGTGTGTTTGTTGGGGCACTCTATCGGGAGCTCGTTGCGCTGCGCTGGATGTAATACGTTTTGAACGCGCGCGTAGCTGCTGAGACGCGTCAAGTGCATATCGTCTGTCGTTTGTTTGTGGCATGGTAAGTTGGGTGGTTTTTTGTGTGAATACATACAGTGTTATTTCTGGAGTAGTTGATCGTACAATGGAACTGGCTCCTGCAGATTTGGAGCGAATGGTTCGAGCTGTCATAGTTTTTGTCTCTAGAAGCATTAGCAGGTCATATTTCATGACTAAGTATGTCTCAGAAAAGGAACATTGTTTTTCAGGATTTATGATAAATACAGTTCAAGAATGCCAGAAGTAATAAATTAGCTCTTCAAAGAATTACGTGCATCTCGTCGGAGAATGAAATAATGAGATTAGCCTTCAATCAATGCAGAAATCATATACGACCTGGTTTATTAGATTTAAAATATATATATTTTCTCAATTTCCCATTCCTATTTATTACTATTTTATTCGTATTTTGTAATATGCATAGCAATCTGTCTATTTCTCATTACACAGTACCCTGTTTTGACGACGCGATTGATAAATATGAGATGTCGTTTTCGGTGATTCAAACCACCGATTAGAGATTCCAAAACCCGACTACGCTACCCACTTTACCATCGCGTCGTTGTGTGTGTGAATGTAGCAAATAGGCATGTTCTATACCTTGAAATCTTGTTAGTAGAGTGGATTCCACTGCAATCGGACATTTTTCGTAGAACATCCGTTGAGGTGGTATTTTCCAAGCAATATTCGAAAACAAAAAACATTTTAGTTATCCAATCCCTCCCACCCTTATCAGAGTACACAGATTTTGTATACAAAATAACGTACCTCGGCTAGGGTCGAAAACCCGAAGGAATGTTTTGACGTAGTTTCAAAATGTGTGTCCCTTCAATCGGACACTTTTTTCGAGAGCCTGCCATACACGATATTCGACATATTTTGAAAACAGATGAGATGAAAAAATGCATGGACGAATTCAGTAATAATCAAATAATCAGTAATTCATGATTTACGAAGCATGTACAATGAAAAATGTATTACATGTGCGATGTGTCCGATTGCAAGGGCATGTGTGTTGTTCCACAAAACTCAAGTATCTCCATGATAAATAGCATTACAAAAATTCTGAAATCATAATCTTGTTGAGCATTACAATTCAAAACAGATAAAGCTGAACATAATTTTTATACATTTTTCTTAAACCAAGTTATGTCGTGTACAAAAATAAAAAAATAGTTAGCGAACATTTAATTTTCACAAAATCAGCTATAACTATTGAAATTTTGCGAGTTAAAGATATTAACACACGATCCAAAGGGCATCAAAATCGGACCATTCCATCTATATTTTATGTCGATTTTACAATTTGGCGAGTGTCCGATTGCGGGGAATCTACTCTACAATATATTGAATTCATTCTCATATTTCCTGATGATTTTTGCATCTTTTCGGAAGTATCAAATGATCGGTATCTCAATTATTTCGACTATAAAACTGAACGACCTCTACCCCACCCTACTTCACCATCCAGCAGGTGTTATGTACTTGCGCGGGCTCACTCGCTTGCACTCGCTTGCAGCTGGAAATACCAACGACCGAATCGAGCGTGTGCGGTTGAATAATTAATACGCGCCCGGGCATGCTTTCATTATTCACACACAAAACCGCGTGCTCGCGTCGCGCGCGCATTGGCGATCGATTCTTTTGTGTACCGTACGTGAATCAAACACACCCACAAACATCGCCGCACTGCGAGCAGCACTGCGCGCGGGCCATTTATATTGACTGATGATATCCGAAATACTCTCGCACATTCGGCGTTTGTGCATTCACTGCACACTCACAGCAACCGCATATTCAGTCGTTGGTATTCAGCTAAACGCTTAGCTTTGACCTGGAAACCGAAAATGGTAATGTGTGTGTGCAATAGACGGGGAGCTGAGCTCAACCACCCACCCGCCAGCAACCAACACAGATGCACACATACATACAGTGGAGTAGTGTGGGTTTTTGATTTGGGGTGTTATGATATGTTCGACGTAAAAACACCTTCTTTCTTTCTTATCATGAATCATGCACTATACTTTCATTCAATACGAAATAAGAAGGATAAGATTATGTGCCAAAATACGACGCACGACGGAAAACACTCACAATTACCATTACAAATCATCTTAAAACCATTATGAACATTCCGTTCGAAATGTTGAATTTGCGGCCCGGAGTTACGAGAATATTGTAACATGATATAATCTGGATGCTTAGTTAACTTTAGTTTATTATGAGCAGACATATATAAATGTTTCGATGGAAACATCTTATTCCGTATATTAGAACGATATTAGACAGAAAGACATCCCCGCATGGCAATCAAATTTGGATTCATTGACTAAGGAAAACTACAATCTTCTAATAAAATCACATCGAATCATAATAATCAATTCGAATATTTCATCTAGATTCAGTACATTGCATTGAATTATCCAACACTCTGGAGGTGTTCAACACCAGAAACACTCCTTGGCTACGCCACTGCACACACATACACACAAAACGCTGAAACACGCGTCTGCCACCGTTCACGCAAACGCTGCTGCACCTCTACTTACTATGAAGCGCGATAATCAAATTATATCGTTTGAATGAGAAATGCACGCTAGAGATTGCATAGCGCAGCGTTTGCGTTCGCGTGCGAAAATACGATTGCTCGGCTCAAATATGTGCAAGGGTCGCATGATGCACGGGCCACGTCAAAAGGTGACTAGTGTCAAATGCCAGAGCACCTGCCGATTGTGCCACACGAATATTATTGAAACTACGAGAATAAACGGTAGCAGCGTGCGGATTGCCCCCACATCGATTGCACATCGAACAGAAGTCGATGCAAGTGCAGTGCAGTGTGTAGTGCAAAGTCGCGAGAGTGCACACGGGTAGAGAATTCCAGTGCGCCAATATTATGATGGGCACGTTTGGCCCGTAAAATATAAACGATAGCACCGTTGCGAAACACCGTTCAAGAATGTGCAAGAAATTGCACATCCGTGTTCGACTGTGCATATCGAGCAATACTGCTAATGCATTTACGCGCTCGTCGGTTGTTTTATCATCGTTGGGTTGGGAGTCATTTGTTTTCGAATTAGAAAATAATTTCAACAATACTGATTTATTTGTCAAAGTCGAAGTTATAAGAACTGAACATGTTTGAATCAAACAACCGATTTGGTTAAACCAAATATTTGTATTCAATTTGATCATGTACAATTTGGTTTGATCATTATTTGAATTGAATGTCATAGAATTATCTGATATTGGCAACTACAAATGTCGCTCTTTTCGAGCATCTCGAACCAGCACTACTTCTTTTCGAACGACAATTTTTGTTTTCCTCGAATAAACGTTGTTGGCGTATAAAAAAAAGTTAAAACAAATTGTACTGGATCAAATTTAATTAAAAAAATAACTTTAAAAATCGGCAAAAAAATTGTTGCAACAAATTCGCACTCACCCAACATCGCTGTGCACGTTCCACATATCAGAACGAAAATACAATGCGCTCTGCACTCGGCACACACTATTGATTTGCACGAGTCACACACACCGAACACGAATTGTGTACGACACATGCTTCAGTTGCTTCAGCTGCATCTGCACACACAAGCAACGAAACAACATGACGACTAGAGCTTGTTCCGTTTTTTATTTCGGTCTCACAGTCTCTGCTACTTGCTCCGGTTTCGTTCGACCAGCACACGACCCAAATGCCACCACCGCCACAACCGCCACCGCCACTGCCGCCCATTACCGCCACCATCGCCAGCACTACAATCAGTAATGGATTGTTTCGCGTCGCAACGACGCATCTCTCGGCCCGTTTCTTATATGTGTGTGTGCGCAGCAAACACCACCACGAATGCACGACTCCATTAAAATATGCACTCGACGCGTTGTTGAACTAGTCAAGTCATCTCACTTTGGTGGTGCTGCTAGTGCTGCCACTGCCCGATATACCGATATACATACGATTTCCACAATTCTCCAGTACAAACGTGAACTGGCAGGCGGCCACCGCCTCTACCACCGCCTTCGCCGCAACCACCGTCACAAAATCACACACACACACAATGTGCAATGTAATGGCAATCGATAGAATATGCTAACGAGCTTCCATCGCCATCGTGCGCCACCCACATCGCGTATCGCAATAATATGTTTTACGTGTGTGTGGGTTTGTTTCGTGTTTTTTTTCTCGTTCATTCTGTCCAAAGCATTTGACTTTGCGTAGTCGCGAACGTTGATTGGGTTTGCCTTCGCACGCGCCGGCACGTTCGCAACGTTCACCGCTTGGAAAAGCGAATATCATCAATGGGATAGAGCGGCAGGGCCCACACAAAAAACACTGCACTAAAAGATTCCCGGAAAATGCCGAGGCGTTGATTATGTGGTGATGTTGGTGATGTGGTTGAATAGTGTGTGTGTGCTCGATGCCGACGTCTACGATGATTTGACTCACTTTCGAGGGTCTGGCCGCCGTCGCAGCATTGGACAATGATGGCATATACTATATGCACTCTAGTATAACGCACGATAGAGGGTCTCTCATATAGACATGTAAGCGCACGTGTGCGGCGCCGAGCATGTGTGATGAAATTTGACTTTCGGCTGATATTGCGTCGAGACCGACTACACGACGGCGATCGACCTATACAGAAATGAGGTTCTCCATAAAGTAGATGCCTCTTCAATTGGACACATTTCGTAAAACAACCGTTGAGGTGTTATTTTTAAGCAGACTTAAAAAAAATCAATTATTTTTAGTTATTTATCGGTTTATAGAAGAACCGTGAATTGCACAAAATTGTAATGATGCAGTTTTGAATTCTGTTCGATACGAAAAAGTCGTTTCAGGCGTAGTCTTGTAATGGAATGGTGAACAAGTCCTCATCATTCGAAAAAATGTACGAAAATCGTTGTTGTATTTGGATATCAGGGTCGTCATTAGGCTCCACCATTAGAGGAGCTTAATACTTCACTCAAACGATTTTTTCGTGAATAAGAAAAGAAAATCGGACTAGTCCTTCTAATTTTTTTGTCGATTTTAAAATTTAGCGAGTGTCAGATTGAAGGAGCATCTACTCTACTCGTGTCTCGTGTCTCATGTCTCGCCTGTGTATGCGTGTGCGGTTGATTTGACGTGTGCGCGCGCGCTCCTATCTCCGTAATGAGAGGGTTGTTCGGTTGGCGCGGCACGGCTTCGGCAAAAGAAAACGGGACACATTCACATCGCGCGTCACGTCGTGCGACATGAGCGAACCACCGACAAACCGAAAAAATACAAAGATGCAAGCGACGCTCACCCGGCGTTCGATCGGCGTTGATGAGGGTGCAAAGTCGTCGTTCACATATGCACTCTGGCGGCGCGCACAACTCGGCGCGACATGACGCGCGTGCGCTCGGGTGCTGGCGACCTAATTGAAGGGTGATTTTTATCGAACACAATTTGCATGGTGTATTTTCGGGTAACTTTGCCCGACCAGGACAGGATAGCAGTCAAAGATGATGGTGTGTTTTTTCCTATTCGGTTTAGCGGTCGGCCGAGAGGGTGGAGAAAGGTGGATTTCGAGTAGAGAGCAGGGTAATGCTGCAGGGAGAAAGTAAACGGACCGGATATATAGGAAAAATAGTAGGCGATAGGGGTGGTGTTTGGTGCTCGGTCGGTCGGTGCGGCTAGTTTCGGTGAGTGCAGTGCTTGAGCGATTGAAGCGGAGCGCAGCGTCACATGGTTATCTCGAGCATTGGATTTGGTCGAGTGTGCTTCCGAGCCAAAGTTGTGGAAATTCGTCGAACAACATAACAACGAACGCGTGCGCGCTCCGGGGGTGTTGTTATCGCTCAATCGATCGATCGCCCGATCGGACGCACGCAGTTGGGAATTAAATTTGTACTGGGCAATTAGTCTGGTCTGGTGCGATACGCGCATCATTGGTCCTAATTAAATTGCGCGCACAATTAGACGTTATCGATGCGGCGGCGCCGGCGGAACAAAACAAGACGACGCGTCGCGTTAGGCTAGACGAGACAGTTTTGCTGGGCACCATGAGGCGCATGATTAAGATATATGTACAGACCGCCATTGTGTGACTTTGTCGCGACTCGATGATGCGATGTAATTTATCAATGGATTTATATGGGATATGAATACGACTGTGAGTTACAACCAGTGATATTAAACTACGCGTAGAAAATATTTGTCTACATTTCTTATATAAAATACAGAAAAAGGTTGGAAAATGCAAAAGTGTAGACATGGGGTAGTTAAAATAAAATGCATGTCAAATATTGAAAGTATTTCCGGACAGAGTGGACGAAGAAGAAACAACAAAGAACATTCGATTCGCATAGAAAACAACGGCTCGCTTAGTAACATACAAGTGTTTATTTCAGATTACACGTTGACCAAAAATTAAAAAGGTAGATCTCTCAAGTATATTATTCAGAGACCTAAAATCAACTGTGCCATTACATTTTTTTCTTTCACATTGTTTAGGCGATATGCTTAATTTTCTTGATATATCTGTAATTTGTGCCTTTACAGGTTTATTTAGAAGAGCCTTCATGGTCAACATAAATTTAACTGGCAATATTTTGATGATACATTTTACCCCAGAGTGGTAACTTTACGACTAACTTTTTGAATTAGTTGGATTTTTCAAGATTAAATCAAAATTAATGGGCCGTATTCTATTCTAAAGTGAGCAGTGCATCATCTGTATTTAATAATAAATGTGGATTTGCTGAACACGGTTTTCAATCGTAAACAAAACATCATCATGAAATATGTCGAGTTGAAATGTTGTTTTAGGAATTGAGGGTATTGATTCGCACTACATTTTCTAGAGCGACATTTCGAGATATTGTCACCAGGTTGCGCAGAGCTACCCAGTCCGACCGTAGAAAATAAAATAGAACATGAAACAGAGTAGAGAACAGAGTAGATGACATGGAACAAGAAGACAATAAAGTAGAAAAGAATATGTGTAGTATAAAAATTGAAATGTAGGTTTCGGAATTTTATATTGTCCTTTGCGACAAGTGTTCACTGCAACATCGAGGACCCCTGAACCGGAACGGTTTCATCAGATTATTCCTTCTGACATGACAAAATACCCCACGTTGAAGTAGCATCGTCGGATATGTATCATTATATTGATTCTGTTCCACTTGCTCGCAGTCTAGTAGCTCGGCTCGATAAGTGCACACAGACCCATATAACTAATCGCCTTCGAATCAGATCTAGTGCTTGTGTCTCGGTCGGTTTAAGTACCGCATACCGGCAACATTGTGCTAAAATAATATACGCGCGCCCGTATACACACATCATTAATTAGTCGCCTCGATACGCCGCCGATGACTGATTACGGCAAATGTGCGCGCGCGCACAGGACACACAAAGCAAACAAACATGAATGATAATACGCATGAATGAATGAATGATATTAAAACAATACACACACACGCACACCCGCTCACATCGCGCAAAGCTCTCCGCCACCACCACCATTTGTCAGACCGGCTTCGTCGAGCCGACGGGCCGAGGCCGGGCTGACAGGTTGCTTGCTGGCGCGCGTTTGTGGGCGCACGGCGATTTTCAGGTCTGTGCACACACTTGCGCCGCCATGCCGCTCGCGGCGCGCAATTGATTACGCATAAATCACATCCGAGCACCGCTCTCCTCATCCATGTTTGAAGACATGCTATATGGGCTGAGAAGTCCGGGACAAACCTTGAAGGATCAACATTTTTGATGATTTAGCCTTAAATCAGCGGTACTGCAATATCTCGATAACCTTTGAAAAATATTCGGAGCTAACCCTTGCTCTTTTTCTCGATTTAGACAGCCTCATGCATTCCCTGGAGCTACCATTTTCATTTTCGAAAGAAAAATGGCGCTGAGGGCCAAATACGCATAAAACCATATTATTTCATTTATTTTGTGGACTTATCGATGTTTTCGTCAGGAACTGCCAAATTTAGCAGTACACTGCGCGCATCGTCTTTGGTGCGCAAATGGAAGGTACAGAAGAGTTCACAAAACTGCCAAGTTCAATTTCGGCTAGGGCAGACGCCAGATAACATATTCTCAAGTCATGTTTTGGCTCTAGCGATCCTTCTACCTATCAGAAATCAGTGCTCTAATAAGACTTCAAATACCTTCTTCACCATATGTTAGGATATGTCGAACCGGAGTTATAATATAGACAATCACTTCCAAACTAATGAAATGTTCGTTATAGGATTTTTATGGCTGGCTAAAAGATTACTATGATGCATAGAAGATTTTGTTTTTATCAAAAACTTGTTTCTTTGTCCCGGGACTAATCAGCCCATGTAGTACACGCACACGCCAAGTGCCCACATCCCACACATCCACACACATCTGCCGACAATCGATAACAACACGCTGTCAGATTTACGTGCTCAGTCGCCACCCGCGCTCGCCCCTCCGCCGCTAGGTCGTATATAATTGCTATATGTTACGCAAGATGGAAGATAGAGATACCGATGCGGTGCGGTGCGATGCGGTTGTTTATTGTTTCAACCACAAGGATGCGCAGCGCGCACTGTCGTATTATTCGATACCAATTACGAGCAGAGAGCACTTGAACTGGTGGATCTAATGTCATATGCGGCGTGTACTATATATAGAAGACACACTGATCTGTCGACCGGAGTCTGTCGTCGATGTGCTGATGCTGCTGCTGCGAATATAATTAGCGAGCGAATAATTCGCGGAACTCTGGCAGCGCGCGCGCAGCGGGTTGAGAATGGGGGGCAGTGGAGTGTGGTTTCGTGACATTACCGGTGAAATGCACAAGTTTATTCGTTCAATGAGAAACCATACAATCTGTAGTACAAAATAACAAATCGAAACCATCGAAGAAATTGTCAAACGAATAACTATTTTTTTCTCCCATCATCTTTCGATTGAGTATACACTTTTCACTTCACGATTTTATCGTATACGATAGAATGATGTTGAATGAACAATACTTCATCATTATAATTTATGTCTGAATGAGTTTTCCTACAAAAGTTACAAGAGACACATCAATTAATTAGCTGCCTCTCCCATTGAAATTGATAATGTTGTAATTGTTATGATACAACATCTACAGAGGATATCAAGAGTTTACTGCGTCGTTTTCATATGCATCTCTCTGGTATAAAGTCATGTGTGCTGTTATTCCATCGCGCCGTGATGTTTTCGAGTGCTCGTATGTGCGCGTGAGAATACGGTGTCAATTTCGCCCACATTCGCCTCCACCACCCCACCCCGACCGCCGTTTTCTTGAGCACGACAGGTTTGATCGATCTGCCGTCGTCGTCGTCGTCTCAGTCGCTTGCTTCGCTCTAACGTAATTGTAATTTTAAGTGAATATAAATATTTACATACACCACCAGCAGCAGCGGGGTTGTTGTTCGTTCGTTCGTGTGTGTGTTCGTGTGTTATGTCTGGGTTCGACTGGCACCTGTGCTCCGGCGTGACGCGTGCGCGAGTTCAGCGATTTATTTCCGAACCGTTCTTCGCCTGAGTATGCTAATGCTTTCGCTGCTGGCTTGTGTATTGTGACCTGCATTTAGGCGTTCGCGTGCACGATTCGATCAAGATTAAGACACACGACCGACGACCGACTACCGAGCCGGGTCGTCCAAAAATATAAGGCGCGAACGCCAAGCGCCGCCGCACGCGCACGCCAACACGACACGTTACAAATTGGTTGGATTGCACAGAGCCGACAACAGCAGAAGCAACCACGTTTGCATGTCTTAACAGCGAAATATTGATCGACTGCTCGATTATGTGGCGGTTCTGGCTGCTTGTTTGGCGTCGTTCGGCGTACTGCTTGCTGGTACGGCGGAAAGGTCATCAACTTATTCTGGCGAGTTTTCCGCCACCCGTGTGTTCGTGTGTGCGTGTGTGTGCACGAAAACATGCGCGCGGCACAAAACTTGCGCACAACCCTCGGAAAATGTGTGTATGATACATACATAAACATAAACATCGTTCAGCGGATTTTCCGCCGCGTTCGCCCTCCGCCACTGTGTGCCGTGTGCCCGGCAAGTTTTATTTCCGTTTCGTTCCGTGCTGCTGCTGTTATCATATCATGCGCACATCGTTTTGTTGATCTGCGTGTGACATATGCTTCTGTGTGGATGTGGTTGTGTGCTGTGTGTGCAGTGCGGTTGTCAGCGATCGTTATCGCATCAACGCGACACACACACACATTCAGAAAAACCGCGCGCACGCCCAACTGAAATGAACAAACATGGCTTTGGGGTGTGTGCGTTTGTGTCCGTTTATTTGGTATGCTATATGCTACCGTTTGCTGTGCTCTGCGAGTTCTGCGTATAGTTTTAATTACAAATTAAGTGGACATGCGGTGCTAGCGCATACATTTGCATATAAATGTCACTCGCCTCAAGCCCGAGCTGATTCACTGACAGCACAGCACAGCAGCCATCGAGAGAGCACACCACAATTGTTCTTCTACACCATACGCATGCACCCAGCGGCGAGTTGCGATGCCAATAAAATCTCGATTTCATCGCTGCGTTGACGCATCGACATCGCCACCAAAACCAGAAACCAATCGCAGCAACTGTGACCGAATGCGCACCACAAAATGCATTAGGGAGATAGCTTGTTTGTTGGCCGGCATTTGTGTGGTGGTTTTGTAGCAGCGAGTAGCTGCGAGGCGCATTCATCGACTCTAATATGGTGTGTGTGGTGTGTGTGGTGTATGGTGTCGAGTTGGGTAAATTGAATTATAATGGCAATGCCATGTAGCAGAGTCAAGCTGCCCCGACAAGTGGAGGCGTTTCAATTAGGAGCGATAGATTTCGAACAAAACACAACCCTTGTGAAGGATTATGCTACGATTAGTTTAGGGATATTCCAAGGAATTTTGTATTGTATTTTTTTATGATATCATCATTGTATGCATCCAGAATATGTATGAATATATATGAACGGGAGGTCACCTTCGGGTTGTAGCACCAAAAACTTTTTTTCAAAATTGTATTTTATCGATGTCTACATCTTGTAGGAGTATAACGATTCGTGTAAAGAAATGTACACACACGGAATCTCGAAAATGGGATCATGACGTGTACGGGTCTTCTGTATAAACTTTTGTGAGGTGCTTTCATCTCCTAATCTCGAATTCGGCTAAAAATTTGGTTAAGGAATTTCAGAAACATGTAATAATAAGACATAGAATCTCAAAAATAGGATCATGACGTGTAAGGATCTTCTGTATAAACTGTTCTGTGGTGCTTTTATTTCCGAATCTCGAATTTCAGAAACATGTAATAATAACACATAGAATCTCAAATCTCAAAATCTGAAAGTTTATACCTTCTGTATAAACTTTTCTGTGGTGCTTTTATTTCCGAATCTCGAATTCGGCAAAAAATGTGTTTCATTAGATTATTTTTTTACGAAAGAAGGTTTTCCGACATGTCTGTATTTTCAGAGTTACTGCGTAACAAAGGTGAAAATTAGTGAACAAGTTTAAACATCACTGGAATAAAAATCAGGCGATCATTTTCGTCTAGAGAAATCGGTGAATACCGGCAGTGATTAAAAGATAGAAGCACGTCAGAAAAGTCTATGCACAAGGCCGGTATTTTGGAGTGTGATTCCGTGTAATTAATGCAAAATTTCTCAAAAAAAGCATCATCCCCACGAAATATAATATGCAGTCACTAATCGACCAAACATATTGAAACACCATTCCATACGATCATACACACACACAATAACGCGAATTAAATTTAGACATGACATCGTGTGTGTGTGCGCGTCCGTTAATTGCGATTTCCATCTAGATTTTGCAGTGGTTCGCAATCACGTTACCACACACTTTAATACCCCGCGTTTGGTCGCGCGCGCGGCATAGTGTAATTTAATCTTCTTTTGTGTGTACACCGCGGGGCCGCGCACCGCATCAAAGAGCAACCATTTCGCCGCGTCCGCCGTCGCCGCCGCCGCCACCACGATTCGGGCTCATTTTGGAACATTATGTGCGACGACGACGACGATGCGGTTTCTCCAACGCCGCTCGTCGTCGAGCATCTTCCATAAATAACGACGGTGTGCGACGGCTGCGGCGGCGACTCCACTCTTGGCTTTTTGTGTTTGACGACAACGCGACTGACGACGAGCAGCGACGACAGGCGCGGTGACGACTTAACCGAGCGGAGTCCGCCGAGCGCGGAGCCAGCGTCGGCCTTTGTTTGCGACCTGCCTGCGCCAACACAATCGCGGCAGGCGGCGGTCGAGGAGCGGGTTGAGCACGCGAAATTACAGCAGCGTAGATGTCAGTTGCGTGCACAGGATTTTCAACTGGTTGGTAGTGTTATGGCATTTTCACGGTGATAGCAAGACCATCCATCCAGTAACAATATCATATTCAACATTATACAACGTAATTAGTTTTAGTAGTCTAAGTTGGCCTCGTCTATTTTAGCTATATCTTACTTACAAAAGGGAATTAGGAAATGGTATATTTGTGAATCAATATAATTCTATACGAGACCTTAGTTATTTACTAGCGAAAGAATTAGCTCAATACGTGATTATCGAAGTCATGTTTTTTTGAGAATATGAAAAAAATGTTATAGGTTGTGATAGTTGTCTGAGTGGCGTAGGGGGTAGAGTGGCTGCCTCACGATTAGAAGGTCCTGGGTTCAAATCCCCGGTATGGTTGCGGGTTTTTTTCTTTTAACGATATAATCTAAGGAAGGATGTTGAATGTTGCCAAGGGTTGATCTTTGGAGC
>JANTBZ010007668.1:0-14355 GCA_024741255.1 Exechia fusca
AACATAAATAAAGCATTTCTGCATTTGAACAAATGTGTTATCAGGCCCTGGAGGCAAAACTGTTGAGCGATGTCAGGTGTTCTTATTTCTATGGCTGCAACTGTACATATCCAGCTACTATTCCGCAGAAAATAACTCGTAGTTTGTTATATATATTTCGTGACAGTCACATCGAAAGAGCCATTATTATTTGCACAGGCGTGCAAGCGGACATAAACATATAATGTGTCTCGTACTCACCGCGAATTCCAGGGCCAGCATACTTACTATACCTTCGCAGATCCGACTGCATGATAAACGGATCACACACACACATTACATTCAGCATTCAAGTGCGAGGCGCGCGCCTCGGAATGAGTCCATCAGAAAACAATAACCTCATTGATCGCGCGCCAACAATCATCAGCACCCACACTCACGCGACATTCGCATACAGTCACGTTTTTGTCGTCTATATTTAAATATGCACAATCGACGGGCCACGCTCATCGCGCCAACGTCGTTTTATCGCCATCGGTGAGGGACTGCCCCACCGAACACGAACACGAACGATGTGCATCGCGTATCGGAATTCGAAATACCCACCACCTGGACAACATGGTGGTGCATTGTAAATTTCGGAAAGCCCGCTCACGGAATTGATTCGCTCACGGAACGTGCAGAAAGCGCACTGCTGCTAGCAGACTAATTAATCGCGAGCAGCGTTTTCGCGCGGCGTCGTTGCGCGCCGAACAAGAGGGACAATTAACGCGCGTGTTTGCGTGCGATGGAATTGAATTTATTATTGCATATTGATAAAACGTGCGCGCGCGCGCGCGACTGGCGTTGACTTTGGCTGCGCTCCGGCTGCGCGCGGTTGTTCGGTTCGGCTCATTATTCTTGACGGGCGTGTCATTAAACTGACACGCACAAACCGATCGGAGCCGTGCGAGTTATCCTTCACGCACACGACGACGCCACGCCACGCATTCGATTGCTTTATGATAAGTGACGACGAACGGGCGACGGCTGCGGGCTGGGGGGCGTTGACGCGGCAAACTGACACATCAGGGTGGCGGCACCTCACACACGACACGACACACAATGCTCGCACGCACAAACATGCTCGATTGTACAGAGGACGATGCACGATGCACGCCGCGTTCATGTAATGATGAACGGCGATGAACGTGCGCGCGCGGCCAACATTAACTTGTCATGTACTGCATGTAGCTGGGTTTTTTGTTGGCGTGCCGCGTGGCCACAATTGGCAAAGGTGCCGGTCCCCGGACGCAGCAGCTCAAGGCTGAGGCAGAGCTCTGAGCTGGCCGATTGGGCACAATGCATTTTGCACGATGGACATGCGCACACATACACATCCGCCAGTTGAACACGCACAATTCACCTGCTGGCGACGCGGCGCGCTAATTGGAATGCGAAATATACGCGCGCGCGCGATTCGAATGTGGAATGGTGCGGGTGTTGGTGTCGTTGGTCCGCACGCTTGTTGTCGCAGTTTTTGGTCATGTGTGTGTGTGTGCGCGTGCGTTGGATATAGAGACGTTTCAAGCTGTGCTGGGCGAGTGCGCGTTCGCGACGTACTACATGTTCTGAGAAGTCCCAGGACAAACAATGAAGAAACAACATGAATGCGCTGGTTTTGTGTTTTCACACCCATAATTTCATTACATTTAACATGTCAAAACTTGTTTCTTTTAAGCTCGATCACCTTCAAAAGATTTCACCGCTAACCCCGACAAAATACTGTTTTTATCCAAACTTGTTTTGCCGGTTGCCACTTTTTGAATTTGTAAATACACCTAAACCTCCTATAACACGGTAGATACGTTCCGGAGGAAACCGTGTTATAGCAAAACGTGTTCTAAAAGACAAGGAGTCCATACAAAAACAGGGGATGCGTTCCAAGCTGAAAAACTGACCCCAAAAATACCAAAATACCTTTAGTGAGTATTTTATGTGTTAGTGTTATAATCATTTATCAGGATCATTATTCGACGTTATAAAATCGTTATTATTGTGTTATCTCTCAATGGACATAGATTTATTCGCCGTTATTGTTTTTTATCCATTTCCAAAATATGTTTTTGAACAGCCGAAAGGATGGTGTGAACAATTTTATGCGGGTTAAGCCTTACTAAGGCATCCATCTGTAGTGTTAGTACGATTTTTAGTATGTAGAATTACCATATGAAACTGGCACACACGCGGATCTAGATTATAGAGGCCATGTTATTATTCCTTCGTTTCTTTCGATCTTATTCGAATGAAGAAACATGAATTAGGCTTATATGTTTTTCCGACATAACATTTTACAGTTTTAGCTAAAATAAAAAACGTAAAAAACATGCCCTCAGTTTTATTATAATAGTTCCGTGAATTGAGTTTTCACATAATAAGAATGTTAAGCAGAATCATAGCCTGTCTTTCAATTGCATTTTTCCGTTTTGAAATCATATGCAAATTACGACCGTGGGAGCTCTTCGCGCTTACTATGCAAAAATACCCCGTCGTAGTCGTACTCTAGTAGTCAATGCGGACCAAATCCGATGGATACCGTTCATGGGGCGGCAATTCATAGCCCAATTCATTGCTTTTGACCAAATACTAGTGACAATGCGTATTGTCTTGGTATAGAACCCTCTTCTTCACATGTCAATTCACAAATCATTTCGGCTTGGGCAGGACCCGAAAAATAATTCTTAAGACATGTTTTAGAAATAGTGCTTCATCTAGACTCGATATACAGTTGCGGCCAAGGAATTAGAGGCACGATGAATCGCAGAACAGTTTTTAACCAGGCACTCGATAGAGCCTGATTATCAAAATTTTCAAATGCAGAAATGTTCCTTCATCATCGCGTTGGGTAATTGGTACAGGTTGATGAGGCACAGTGCCTGAATCTTGAGCCTGGCTGAAAAATGTACCTTCTTCCCCAGAATCGATCCGCGTGTTACAAGACAGATAGCAATGCACAAAAAACAACAACAATGCACAAAAAACAACTCTGCCCGTGTGCGAGCAGACATGTTCTGGCCGCAAATCTTGGCTTGACAGTTATCACTCTTTCAGTGAAGTTGAACGCTGATCTCTTTCTAGTAAATGCTGCCTGTTTGAGTGAAACTGTCCTGTTGATATACTAGTGCCTATCAACAGTAAATAACCTGTAAAAGCTTAGTATTTCTAACACAGCAGCCCAACACTCCTTAATGCGGTAAAATGGATGTTGATGATGATCAATAATACATGTTGTCCATACCAAAACTGTTCCCCTTCATAGTTTGTCCCCGAACTAATCAGCCCATGTAGTAGAGTCGATTGGCTGATTTTCAATGAGCCACCGTCGTCGGCGCGTTGTCGCCGCTTCGCATTAGCACCATACGCGAACGCGCGCGCGTTGCGCTGTGCGCGTATAGTTTATGCAAATGTTGGTGCGTGCTGTGAGGCGTGTTGTGTCGGCCCGACGCTTGTCGGTTCGACGCTTCGGATATGCGTCCAGAGCTCAGCAGTCCATCGACGACGCTGCCGAGTCGTACTTTATGCTAATCTTTTAAGTGGTCAATTAGAACCATGGCGCGCAATGCAGCCATGCGTCGCACGCGCTCGCACACGGATCATGCGCGACATAAGCTACAATTGTATACTCAATTAATAAAGTGTGATTGTGGATTTAGTGTGTTTTTGTCTGCGCCTCCGTCGAACTTCTGGGCGTAAGTACGAATTTGTTGTGCAAATGTTGTGATGCAAATATCCGCAATCCTTGCGTGTAAGTTCAAGAATATGCCAGTTGTATTTCGAATGACCTCAAGCCGCAGTTTTGCCGTTGTTCCAAACAAACACCGAAACGTGTACATTTTAGTCTAAACATCCGATTCGCACAGTGTTGGTGTTTGTTAAACAACAGAGTGCGCACTGCATTGCACTCGATTGTGGCACACACACATGTGATCATCGTCACCAACCCCAGACGTCATTGCGAGCAGCTCCGCTCGACAAACACTAACGCCAAATTCGCAACGCGCACAAGACGCTAATAACGCGAATAACAACCGGCCAATTGGCACCTGCGGTCTATTGGCAATAAAATCGATCGCTTGCCAGAGTAAAAAACTGCGAGCATTTGGATTACTCCACCTGAGTGAGGTGTGTTGTGCCCGAAAAGAGGCTCACACACGCGCTCAGAACAAACACTCAGATTCCTCAAGGTAGTTTACATTTCTCATATATCACCGACACCAACAGAGTCTGCTCTATTTCGGCTATTCCGGCCCGTTTTACATAATCGTCAATGAATGTGAATCGATCGCGTGGTCGTGTTTGTTGGTGGTGGTGACCTTAGCGACTGTCGCGTGCTCGGTCGTTTAGGAGAGAAGAAATGGGCGTAATCATAGACTCGCGTTTTCTGTTAAGAAATCACTGGTGAGTAAACACAACTCAATTATGATAGTGGCGAACTTGAAAACCAACTGGGGATTTCGCAGAATAGTTCGAGCACGCAATCCGCAATGCAAATCACCTGACCATTGTCGCATTATGTCATTAATTCAAGTGGTCGCGCAGTTCCTAATGCGCAATAAACATAGTATTCAAATTCAACATGCTTAGCACGCGTAGTGAATCAACCCGATTCAATCTAATACAAATGACTCATATCTCGAATGCGAGAACCTTGCGAGTTCTTAGTCTAAGAACTCGCGGTATCGATGTCGTATCTCTTAATTATCTCAGCCGGTGTTTACTTTTTTTCAGCACTCTTGTTGGGTCTCGTGTTTTGACAACAAACGTGATCAAGCCTTATACGAGCATGCGCGTCTGGTTGGCACTGTGATTCGACTCCCGCGTGGGTGTGTCTTTGCGGTGTCATTGGCAAACGGCCGAACTCTTTGTAGTTCCGAAGAAATGCCCGGACCGGACGTTGAGATCACGATCAGTCTGGGTTGGTCGCATTATTCGGAATGGTTCCAGTCATCGATACAATAATCGTGGTGATTGGAATTATTATTATGGTAATGAGTAATATGAGTTGTTTACGTCGGTTGGGTTTCGAAACTGCGTCTCGGCAATGTTTGAACAACAATGTCGTAAATACCATCCTAATCTGATCTAAACCGATGATGGAAGATGGAAATAACCTTCGAGCAAATCTCTTGTTTTTGCACAAATCGCAGAAACTCCCACCGCAACGTCATCATTTGCTGGCGATAAAACGTATAGATAGTTATTAGTTAGCGCATAGGTGTACATTCACATTTCAATTTTTAGCGGGATATTCATTCATATTAATTTAATTTCTATATTTTATGAGACCCTTTTTCGAGGGTTCTATGGCTCATAGAACTGCAATTAACTGAAGATGCGCTGCTTGATCGAAGTGTATGGGATCTGGCACCGATTCTCGATGAAATAGTTCTTGTTTTTGTGTTATAAAGAGGACATTTTAACCTTCAAAATGCTTTGAGAAGTAATGTCTTTATTATATGATCTGGTAGAGGCAAAACCAAACATATATCTTAATATCTTCCGTGAAATTTGTGTTTTTAACTTCTATTCGACGATGCGCCTTCTGTTGAAATCTACATGACCTTTATTCGAACCGAATGACATTAACAACCATTTTGGCATCTTTGGACCTCATACCAACTGGCCTAGTTCAACGATATTGTCGATGGTAACGAGTGTATAATGATATTTTCGGCAGACACGCGAATAAAATATCATTCAAAGGTGGCCCTTGTTTTGTCGATTGACACTGTTCTAAAGACATTTATTCCGAACCTGCAGAATACATTTTCGAGTTCATTTGCAGAATAATATATTCTTTAGGCATTTGCTTATTCGTGCGATAAAGCCAAGCCGCTGGAGTACACGACGCATTCGACGCCCCATAAAATATCGTAACGTATGCACGCAATTGCACCGCATATTTGCTGTGCGCTATTTTTGCAATTGCTGGGAGTATACCTACTATTTTTTATTCGTTCTGTGTTGTCCCCCGTATTGAGTGCGAAATGTGTTTTTCTATCCAACGCCGCGTCGCGTCGTATCACCTGTGCTGCGCCGTTGTCGCGCGCATATCGCGCACGTTTCGTTCAATATGTGCTCGGCGCGCGCATGTCTGCATGTGTGCGATCAATGGGCTACGCGGCGCAGCGACACCGAGGCGAAACCTACACACACACACGACACACGATCACATACGCACACACACCTGAACAGCGCGAAGACACGTCGATCGCGAACGAACGAACGCCGCGACCGCGATCGCACGACGACGACGGCGACGCGCGACAATCGCACGAACGCTCCACTCGGCGGCGCTCCACTCCACTCAACCACTGTTCATAAAATGTGGATGCGCAGCACTCGCATGGCTTAGTTCTGTTCGACATTCCGCGCGCGCTGATATCCATATCCATTCATTCCGCATCCGGGCAGCGCCAATTCAGAGTGTATATTTGTGTCTGTTGTGTGCTGTTCGTGATCGTGTTACTGCGTACACCTGTCCGCCCCGAAAAGCCGCCGCGTTGCCGAAAGTCGTCCCCAAGCCAAAGACGAAGTTTTCGCACGCCGCTACCGCCGTCGCCGGAAAACGTGTACCATTGTTCACTGAAGAGATCGGAACAGCAAGACGCAGCCAAAAACACTGGCCTGAACATTCAACCGCGAAAGGAATCCGACCTGTGCATATTTCCCACACACAAAACGATCATGTCCGGAGGATTGTACTTCTACGAGTCTGTCGTCGAGGCCCATCTGAATCGACCGGCCAAGTCCGCCGCGTCATCTGCCACCTCGTCTGTGCCACTGCGCAAGAAGCAGCACAACAAGAGCATCCTGGCAGCAGCTGCAAAACTCACCAAGAAGCTGTGGCATTGAGTGAGTGAGAGCCAGAGCCAGCCAGAGAGACGAAGACGACAAAGCAGCCGACGACGACGACGACGACGACGTCGAAGTGTAAATTGTGTTCGCGAGTGTGCGAGTGTGCGAGTGTGAATAAGCGTAGTCGCCGAAGTCGTCGAGATCGGCGAGATCGGCGAGACGCAGAGCCAAGCGCGACACACAGCGCACACAGGTGTTTGATTAAGAGTTCAGTCGTATGGGAACTGGCGAAGTGAACGAGCGTGTTTTCGCGTGTGTATTTTTTCTGTGAACTGTTTGAACGAGCGTTAGCAAGTGTTTGAGAATTCCAAATCGGACGAAATCGTATCCACACACAGTGAGACACACAACCTACAAAATCGGAACCCCTCGGAAAGACATTCAAGTGAACACACCCGCCACCGTCATGGCCACCATGTTGAAGAAATACATGCTGAAGCTGACAAACACGGTGGGAACCGTACAATATCTGCACAAAATCACCAAAGACAACGACAAAAATAACAACACCGACACCAACGAGACAACAACGGATAGCGATGCGGGTCGCCGCAAAAGCCACAGCGCCAGCAGCGGCAGCAAGGCGCACAAGAAATACCGCAACTCCATGACGGCCGAAATGCTGCTCGACATCGCCATGCGTCAGCCCAGCCAACAGGAGCAGCAGCAGCAGCAGCAGCAATCCGCTCCCAGCACTCCGCCCCTCCATCCTCGCCTCTCGTTCGAGGAGTGCCTGGCAGATCGTTCCGATTCGCCTCCGCCGCTGCCGCCGCCACCGTTGCGCCATCGCAGCATCGACGAGTGCAACACCCGGCTGCTCGGCGGCGGCGGCTACCGGACACCGCCCAACGCCGCCAGCAGCAGCGGCAACGAAACGGAGGAGGACGACGGCGGCGGCAGCGGCAGGCAGTCGCTGTCACCGTCGCCGACGCCGATGCCGCCACCGAAGAAGACGGTGGCTTCGGCGCAGAGCAGCGTCAGCAGTCGCAGCAGTCGCAGCAGCAACGCGAGCAACTACGATTTGGATTACGATGAGGATCCGCTGGCGGTGCTGTCGGCGGCGATTCTCGATCTGCGGAATACGCTGCTTTATTACTCGTTAGTATCATCATCGGTATATCAAGTGTGTGTGTTTGTGTGTCTCATTTGCAAGTGATTCATTTGTCAAGTCGTAAACTAGTTTGCGAACGGCAATCGATTGCATAAACGTGTCGTCGCAACGGCCAAGCCAAGCGGGCCATCGTCATCGAATGAGCAAAACAACTTGTTTGCTCGCTGTTCAGTTGGATTTTACGAGTTTTCTGTGTGTCGCAGACGCGGCAAAATACAGTCGTTGGCACTTTGGAATGTTTCTAATTTGCAACACGGTGTCATATTGTTTTTGGTGGCTAATAAGCCTGGGCTTGGTGTGTGTGTGTGCAGTGTGCATGTCAGGCCCGTAGCTGTCTAGTGGAAAAAGTGGACACTGCCCCCAAGCCTGATTATCCCGTGTGACGCAGAAGGCACACAAAATGAAAGCAGAGTTAATTCGTCACGTGAATTTGGGTTTTAAGAGGTTTCGCGGTAAATTTCGGTATGAAAAACGCAGTCCATGTATTCAGTTACTATAAAGTTATGCCTCTGCCCCTTTTTCGGTTGAATTATATCATTCCTTATGTCCGTAATAACATTAAAATATAACGTTTTCTTTGAAACGTCCTGAAAAATCTCCGGCACTACGGGCCGATCAAACATTAGGACTAGAGAAAAATGCATTAATAGTTGCTCTTGAACTCCGTATTCGGTTTGTCATAATAATGAACAGTATTTAGATGAAGATTTTCAAGCCATCTTGAAGTTGTGTTGTGAACTGTCCCCCAAGAATAAAATCCTGACTACGGGACTGGTACATATGTGGTGTGCATGTGTCGTTGGGCTGCTCGACTGTATGTGTGTGTGTGTTTGACCAATTGATTTGCGCGCGCCAATTTACAGCCAACGTACAATAATTTCATGCATATTTGTCAAACAAATTACTTGGCACGCGGTGTACAATATCGTTGGCGACGTGTGTGTGGTGTGAGTGTGTGTGATGTGCTCAGTATTTGACTGCCTGCTGGATGACCGGCCGAGAGTTGTTGACGTGCGACGACGCGACGACGACGACGATCTTCAAACGCGGGCAGTGTGCAAATCAGCGCTCACGTTATTTTCCATCTAACACAAGCGCGCAAGCGCTGTTCGCGCGGTCGCCTGATGAAATATTTATTTGCGCATTGCCCAGCCGCTCGCGTCGCACAAATCTTCGCCGGAATAACGTGCAAACACATTACGGTTCGATTGACGTCGACATTGGAAGCGCGCGCGCGCTGGAAATTGGATATAATTGATCGTGTAAACGACGACGGGCCGCAGAAACCGCAGAACCGCATTTGCCTGGCCTGACCGCAACTGCGCGAAATTTCTGTCGTTTTTTCGTTGTCGCAAGTCGTAACTCGTCGCACAACGAGCGAGACAAAAGTGAATGACGATTGGAATTCAGACAGCCGAAAAGATCATTGTCCGCATAGTCGCCGGAGATCTCTTGTTGCCCACGCAATTGCGCGTTCATGCGACAGGTTTACTGTGGATCGTCCGTAGGCAGTGACGTCTGGAAGGCATGGATAACTGGGCATTAGTCAGGTGCCCCGCAGGTCCGAGCGCCCCGAGTCCCAGCGTTTATTCAGCATAATTATTCACAATATGTTGAACAAAAATTGAGCGGGACCGGCTAGTGTAAAATCGCGAACCTAGTGTTCAAAAAGTTCATGATAATTTTGATGATATTTCAGGCAGAGGAAGAGCGTATCTAGCGGCCCGAGTTATTCGTTACATAGTGTTTAATTGTATCCCAAGATTCTGTGTTTTCCAACAAGAACAAGCTTATCATTTTGTTAATGAACGATGTCCCACTCGCAAAACATAGCAAACTTTAAATTTTATGAATATGTTTTCCACGCAGAGCCACGAGTAACTTGTAAGTTGATTTTTTAAGTATGTTTAGGATCCATTTGTTTGGTCCCTAACTTGTAGTGACCAACAATTATAACTAGTGCACCTAAAATCGTAAGACGGCCCTGTCGGCAGTCCCATCTGAGATTGTTGCGCCGCCAATTGACGCCGTTGACTTCGCTCACTGGCCGGTCATCTCTATATACGGAGCTGTTGGATTATTGCAGTTTTGATTGTTTTTCTTGCACTGCCTGTCGTCTGACGCACAAAGCGCGCGCGATTGCACATTCACCTCGCGTGACCGTTGCCGTGATTCACTCGCGTGCGCACGCGTGCGGAGCGTACTTGAACTTAGTATGCGGCCGGCGCACACGGACTTTATCGCGTCGGGGGTTATAAAACAGCAGCAACCGAAAACGACTGCGACGCAAAAACGCGCTTCGCTCTGTGTTCGCACTTGCGTGCGTCTGCCTGTGTATGATGTTTTGGTTTTTGCGGCGTCCGGATTCGGTAACGTCGCATGACGCATGAATCACGCGCACGCGAATCTGAAATTCTACGCCGGTTCGATCGGCATAAGGTCATCGCGTCGCGATTAACATTTCTTTCACGAATCGCAACGGCAGTTCGCAGAACTGTTCGAAGTCGCGCGCGCGTAGCTCAGCATAATGTATTTATGTTGTCATGCGCGCGCTCGCGCTCTAATGTCGAGCATATATTGACCACATTCAAGGTGGACTAGGCGAGCGCACCCAGGCCGACAATTTCAAGTAATCTGCTCTGCGTGCTTTGTGTGCTATGTGTTGATCTAATGTTCTGGTTCTGTGTTTGAAAAGCGCGCACGCGCGTGCACTGAAACGACACCTCGTCGACACCTCGCCGTTTTGTGTGTGTGTGCCGGTTGGACGACGTTTAACATTCTAAGCTAATATGTTTTGTGCGGCACACGCGCTGGCCGCTCGCCGCGAGATGACCTTTCGCTAGACATCGTGTCTATCGCGCGCGCGCGCGCGTTCGTTGGCTTCACGATTCGCCGGTTTCCCTTTCGCGCGGCGGAGAGCGCGCCGCAAGAATCGTGCGCTCGCGCCGTCACACACCGGATTGAAATATATCCGCATTTTTGCGACGTTGGCTGCGCCTAATTTATTAGGGCCTGTTCGGACAGCCGGGATTTATTATGCTACGTTGTCGCGCGATCGTTTCGGAGTCGCATTATGTTATGTGCTTTGCTTTACAATGCAGTTTTTTGTTTGTCTAGATCGACACAAAAAATACGAGTGATCGTTTTCTTTTAGCGTGATTAATTACAATTACGTAGCGTCGATAAGTTTGGTGCTGCGACGATCGCACGGTATTTTTTGCCGTCGTTAAGTATGTATGCATTTTTTTCCCGCGTAAGTGCTTACCGCACCAAAACACCTGCGCGCACACCAGTTCAAACTGCATCGCATACCTGCACACACACACTCGCGCATTCACATCCGCGCACGGCAGGCCGGTTTCGATGATATTTATTGCACTCCATACTTGACGACGACTGCGACGATTCGCCGTGCTCGTCATCGGTGTTGGCGTGCTTATGCTAATTGGCAGCAGCAGCAGCAGCGTCGTAAACGCATGCGACTAATTGATTTAATGTGTGTGTGCGTCCCCCAAAAAAACCACCCGACCGACAGATTCTCGCGATGTTATAATTCACATGCTTAGAGTCTGTGATTTGCCGTTTTACGTCGACGCAGTTCAATGTTACCCGCAAACGCAACATTTTAATTATACGGCACTCGTCGCCATATATCATTCGAGTTAGTTGGGTGGTTTTTAAGGTAAAACACACACGATCGCATCTCGTAATGCGCATCAGGTGTCTGCGTCGTTTGGCTGGCTGCTTGTCGATCTCGCACAAATGTGCTCACATTCGGACGACGCGCTTAATGTGCGTTTTTTTTCTCTCGTTCAAAACCCTGCTGACTTGGTGTCGGTCGGTGTGTGTGTGAGTTATTGCACATCATTACGGGCGTGCCCAAACGCCCGGACACTTGCGACGTGTCCGAGCACGTGATACGTGTAGAATGTAGAATCTACGACTAATAGCAACACTCGACAGCAGCAGCAATATTGCAAAATGACCGTACCTGTGCGATGTGTGATCAGCGAGTGTTCACAAAACGACACCGCACTTCGCGAGTCAGGCGCGATTGTCGGTCACACTCGACACATGTCGAGTGTGAATGATATGCATTAGACTGGGGCGGTTTTCGAAAGTTTGAAAAGTGCGAAGAAATCAGATAACCACCAAAGACGAGTACTCTACAGATCGGTTTGATTCAATCTTTGCATATGATTTTCATCTTTAAAGATACACTTAAAATATATGTTGAGCAAATGCGCCATTTCCATACATTCGCTTATCATCGTAGCACTCAACTCTGTTCCGCAGATAGCAACATAAATCATGTTGCGAGTTGCAATATAACATCTGCGGTGGCAGAAAAAAAAACGCTCAAAACCCAGCGACGAATCGCACACGCGTTAATAGCATTACTTCTGCCACCGTGTTTTGCACGAAGCGCAAAATATACGATTTCCTATGTCGATAAACATGCATGCGCTCGCTCGCTCGTCCAAGGAAGTCGTGTTCGCGCGCATGCGTTCGCTGTGCGGTTTTTCACCTTTCCACTTCCACTCGCACACATCTCGAGAGCGACCGCAGCAGCCGCAACTTTTCTGCCGTGCACGCGTTTGCTCAGTGCTGCCTCACACATCATCCGCAACGGTTCGCACACAAACACGCATACATAAATCCGAACACGCATCTCGCACCGATGTTTCCGATGGAAGTCGCGTGTAGTTCGAGTAATCAACTGCCTTATTGGATCAATTAAACGATCATACTCACATACGTAATTTAGTTAAACAGGTTGTATTTGAAGAACAATCAAAGATAGCAAGGTGATCGACATACAAGAGGGAGCAAAGTGCATAGCATACATTTTATTTAGCATCATTCGAATGCAATTGAGATCTACATTTGGGGTGTGTACCTACAATTCTACGCGAAAGACGCGAATTATGGGACTCTTTGGAGCCAGAGCTTCATCGTGACTGGTACAAGTTACTTCACGATTACCGGAAGTCAGCGTTCATTTAGATAGGTAGCATAAATCAGGCCAAGGACGGGCTAATTGAGAGGATTTAATTGTTTGATTTGTTTCTGATGGAACTAGTGTGTAGATGGAGTAATCACATCTGCTGTAACATAATTCAACAGGTTGTATTTAACATTGTCTGTCACAGATAGGAAGGAGAAAAAACTGACTAAACAGAGCATAGTGCATTGGCTGAAATGAACTGTTCAAATTCAAATGAGTTCTACACTTCAGGTGTTTTGAAGATTCGATTCAAGCTACTTCAAGATTGCCCGAAGTCGGCGAGCATAATTGAGAGAATTCAACTGATTTTCCAACGATAGACAATACTCACTTTTTCCCGTTTTATTCCACTTTACAGCTGGTTCCACGGCAATCTCTCCGGCAAGGAAGCCGAACGCCTCATCCTCGATCGCGGCAAGAACGGCTCCTTCCTCGTCCGCGAGTCCCAGAGCAAGCCCGGCGACTTTGTGCTGTCCGTGCGCACCGAGGACAAGGTCACGCACGTGATGATCCGGTGGCAGGACAAGGAGTACGATGTCGGCGGGGGCGAGCGCTTCGGCACGCTCAGCGAGCTAATCGAGTACTACAAGCGGAATCCGATGGTGGAGACGTGCGGCACGGTGGTGCATCTGCGGCAGCCGTTCAATGCGACGCGCATCACGGCGGCGGGGATTAATGCGCGCGTGGAGCAGCTGCAGAAGGAGAACGACGACATGCATGGAAAGGTGGGTTTTTTGTTCGTGATGTGTAATGTGCGTGTGTTTACGCATATGTGGAACTGGGACAGCAGCAGCAGCAGCCTTGGTTTGGCGTGCGCGAGAAACATGGACACCCAGCAAGACTGAGCGAGCATGCACTTTTATGGGCATGCGCGCGAGCGAGAAACATGCGCGCAGCAATGAAGCGCTGTTCATGCGTGACATAATTTGCAGTAAACGGACGACGTTTAGGCATTTTTCGGATTCTGGGCCGAGACAGACGGCGGGCAGACAGATAGAGTTGTTCTGTTGAAGCTGTGTTATGCAAGAAGTGTAAATTCAATCATTCTTCTACTCACTTTTCGGTCGAGCTACCAACGTTTTTTTACAATACAGGTAATGTTGGCGCCTAGTGCAAATTAACGCAAATAAGCGTGATGTACAAACAATATTATATCGAATACAAATAGGCAAAACATCCGATCAATTTGCGTACGAAGATAACAGTTTTCGGTCGAAATTCAATGACATATATTAGGTGTATAACCTTGCTCATGCCGTTTTTGTATATGAGTCTATAGCGGACGTTCTGACTGATGCAAATTGATCAAAGTAAACATGGAGCAAGCTTGGGCATCTGTCAACAATATTGCATCAAAACA
>JANTBZ010007779.1:0-34648 GCA_024741255.1 Exechia fusca
CGAAACAGAAGCCCCCCCCCCCCCCCCCCCTATATCCATTGCTGCCAATTTAGCATATTATATGCTAGATTTAGCATATTTTGTGTCGGATAACTTTGAAATCGATGTACACCGTTGAAAATGGAGTGAAAATATTCAGAAATCTCTATAAATCTTTCGAAATACTCTGAAAATCACCGATCTTTGAAACTCTTCACAAATCTGTACAAATTATATCTCAAGATATTACTAAAAATCTTTGAAATTTGTTCGGGAATCTTAACAAATCGGTAAAAATCTATAAAACTGTCAGAATCTTCAAAAATTTCCAGAAATGTTCGGAAAGCTATATACATTCTTGGAAAATGTTTAGATCGTTGATAATTGGTAAACTTCACAATTGATTAAAAATCTCTGTTAATTTTTAGAAATTCCTGGAATTGTTTGTAAATATCTAGAAATCCTCATCATGAATATTCGTAAAAACCAGCCAGTAATCTTCAGAAAAAACAACCTTTGAAAATCTCTAGAAATCTTCGAAATTCTGATGAAAACTTCGAAAATTTCTGGAAATGTCTAGATCGCTGTATAAATGGTAAACTTTCAAATTTTTAAAAATAAATAATGTACACATATTCGATGTTTATCGAGAATTTTTCTCATTTCTAGATAGAAAAATAAAAGTAAAAAGATTCTACATGAAAGTAATTATATATACGAAGATCTCCGGGTATTTTCATTGATTTTCGTGGATTTTCGATGATCCCAAAAATGACCAGTGATAACCGAGAATTTCCGGCGATTTCCAGACATATTTCCCTTTTACTATGTTGTACAAAATGCTAGCAGCATATTTAAAGTTAATTTTTAATATTTCGTCTCATGTTGGCACCGCTATCACTCAAATCGCTTGAAAACCACCACAAATCCTACAGGGCTCCGGCAGCTGTTTGACGCGTCGCTGCTCGCTGCGAATTCGCAGCACTGACATTTATGGTCCACATATGCCCGCTTGTGTGCGAGTGAGCGAGCGCGCATGTGTTGCGTATGTACACAACCAACAAAAAAATATCGATTAATTTTATTGATGTTTATCACAACGACGACGACGACGACGAACGACGGCAACGACGTCGCGACGCTCGACAAACGACAAAGAGGCTGCGCTACTGCACATATTCAAACGGTCGCACCCGCGCATCTCGCGTCGCGTTTTTTTTCTCGGCAAACAAACAAACCCTGCTCTGGCGTCTAGCGAACCGCCACTCAGTCCGCGAAAACACCCCGAACAAGCCTCGTGCGGCTGCTCTCACATCGAATCGATTCGAAAACTGTACGCGCGATCTAAACCAGTAGAGGATGACTCCGACATCGACACCGGTTTCCGGTTCAGCGGCGGCGGCCGCGGCGGCCGCTGCAGCGGCGGCAGCCTCCTCCAACACCAAGGTCAGCTCGACGATTGTGCTGAAGAGCCTGTCCATTCTGCTCGGTCTGTTCTTCATTTTCATCGGCGCCATGAAGCTGAGTCCGCACATGAGCAAGGAGCTGCATCGTGATCTGGTAAGCGTGCTGCGCATTGCATTGTGCATTGTTGGTCGTGTACGGCGCGGTCCCTTCGCGGTTAGAAATGCAATTTTGTACAATTTTTTAGTGCTGCGCGTGTTATTATGCAGAAAAATGTACACGAACTTGAAACGAGCGCGCGCTCTGACGGGGGAGCTTGATCTATTTTCGGATCCATGTGTGAGCAGCCCCGCGTCACACGTCCGTTGGTTTTCGGTGTGCTGTGCTGTGTTGTGCACGCAAAAAACGAAAATCGCACACGGTTTTACGCCATTACTCACGCACCGCAATATAGCGAGCAGCAGCGAACATAAACAACCACCTTCTGATGCAAAATCATTGATTTGTTCCGGTCTCTGCGGCGGTTGTCGCATTCACCCTCCCCAAACACGAACGCACACACACACACACCACCAAATCAGCGCAAGGAGTATGTCAAATACGCCAAGGTGTTTCCGCTGACCGCCGTGCTGGACGTGAAGATCCCATCGAAATGGTATCGTCGTGTGGTCGGCATCTTGGAGGTGGTCTGCGGCCTGGCAATGGCGGCCATTCCGAATCGTGAGTATCCGCATATATGTCGTGTGTGATCTTGTGTCTATAGTTTGAGCGGTGTGTGCTTGAGCGTTTTTTCCTCGATTTGTTTTCAGTTTCGTTTGTGTATGCGGTAGCGTGCATATGTAGCGTCGGTTTTTTTTGTTCTTATTTATGTATATTTCGCGTGGCGTCGGCGTTAATCGCCGCCGAACACATTCGACGCAAGGTCGTCGTCGGCGTCGCGCTATTTCGTTGAGACACGCACGCTCGCACGCACGACTTTGTTGTGACTACATACACGCACTGAACTTGAAACATCGTAACGTGTGTGCTTACAGACAAAATCAAGAATACCGCCAACGTGACGCTGCTGCTGCTGATGCTGTTGGCCGTTTACTCGCACTACATGGTCAGTGACCCGTTCGAGCGGTCTGGACCGGCACTGGTGTTCACGTTCATGCTGGGCGGTCGGCTGGTCGTGTGGTATCAGGTGAGGATTTTTGAATTTATTCTAGTTGGTGCATACCAAGTAATATAACGTCTGTGTTTGCCATGTAGACGAGCCGACGTGAGGCTGAGATTGCCGCCGCTGTGGCCGCTCTGGCCGCCGAGAAGCAGCAGTGAAGCGCTCGCGACCTAATGAAATCAGACCAAAGAGCACCCATCCACACAGCCAACACCCCAGAACTAATACACACTACACACTACTGCAATCGTCTAGTCAATATACACACACACTCATTGGTATCGCACGTGATATACTTACACACATTGTACACCCTAAAAAAAAAACATCAGATATAATTGTATGTTCACGTTCACGATTTCATACACCCGCACGATGTAAAGCAAAACATCTCACACATACCCATCCTCAACAAGAATTGTAGTGCAATTGTGTAGTTTACACATGTTATTATTACGTTAGATATTTATGGATTATTATTTATTATTTATTATTCATCCGCGCACATTAGTTCGATAGGTTCTATCATAGTTCACACACGACCCCTACCTCTATTGCGCCACGATTCCGCCATCGATAAATCGTCGCATCGTCGGGATGAACTACATTCGACGACGACAACACGACCGCATAACTTTGGTGCACACCGAGTTACCGAGAAAATCGATTTGAATCGAATGATTAGTGAATTATTACCGCCCACCTAGCGTTGAGGCGATGCAGAATTACCAAAGACACACGAACACACACCACCCCAGACATGCACACAAATTACCATTTTATACAAGCGGTTTTGTGCGTTCCACATTCGATTTACATGAGCGCAACTCATTTGAATGCATCTCGGAATAAATAAACGACATCAACGAAACCAAAGTTTCGATGCATTGTAGGTCGATGACCCGCTCTGATTTCCACACCAATATAATTGAATTAGGGATGTAGTGGGTGGTTTGGTAATCGAGCACAACCCTCGACAAATCTTGCCGGTCGAATAACTGCGCAGGACCGAGTCAAACCCACAAACCACCCACCTATGCTCCATTTATAACACACTCTCGAAAAATCTATATGTCATACGGGCTGCAATGTGAGCCAGGATTTGAAGGGGAAATATCAGTACCATAGCCTATTCCATTCGAGTTTTCTTCAGCGAAATATTTCATGCGTATTTGTTCTATCGAATGAAATATTGAAGCACTTCATTATATTCGTTCTTGACAGTGAGAAAGGGAAATAAATCGGTAAATTTTTATTTTGATCCCCAACTTTCGGGCCTTGGTTATTGGATTGCCGCTTACGCCGACACACATTCGGTGCGATTCGACCAGTATTCACGCGTCCTCGCAGAACACACCCTCTCGACGATACGGTGTCCGTGTTTTTGGCCGTTGCCACAGTTCGTGCTGTGCATTCGTCGTCGACAGCTAGCTCATTGGCCAGCAATATGCTCATTCTGGGCAGCGGTATCATGATGATTCTCGCGGTGGCCGTCTATTTCACGCTGCTCAACGAGGACAAACCGCACGGCGAATCGGACAACTATGAGGACGACCTGGACCTGGACACCGACGACGACGACGATGGCGACGCCGAAGTGGACCTCATCAATTACGCGAATGCAGTGGCGCAGAACGCAGACGCTCTGTACGTGTCACGAACAACGCACTTTTAGTTGAGCAGCCGCCGACGCGACGACCTATTTTACATACCAGCAGCCAACTCGCAACAACACTACTATTAAACTGTGTGTGTCTTTTATCATGTTATACGACGCGAAATTATATGAATCGGTAGATTAGATGTACTAAAACTCAAACAGCCGTTGGGGGTATATTTTGGAGTACTACTAGTGATTACAGTTTATTGCATTCTAAAACACAAGTGTTTGTGGCATCCACACACCACTATATGCCTCCGAATTCGGGCATATATGATGGGTGAAAGAAAACTATTCGTGTTCCAAACCGACTTTCGGCACACACACACTCACACACACACACACACGCGCGCGCATAAAACAGCCAACATAAATTAGGTTCTTCTACGTTGTGTTGGTGGAATGATGACCTCACCAGAATTGTTCGACGATTTCAACGCCCTAATGTGTGGGCATCGGCGGCGGCGGAAAGGCGAACATGCCGGGCGGCAGTCCTCCGTAGCCTCCGCCTATGTCGGTCTGCGGTGGCGGCGGCGGAGGCTTGTTATGATGATGTCCGGCGTTACCGCCACCTCCACCATGCGGCGGCTGATGATGGAAGCCTCCGCCACCCCCATTTTGACTGGGCATCGGCGGCGGCGGCGGCTGCGAAACCGTCGGCGGCGGCCGACTGAAATGTTGCTGCGTCGCTGGCTTCATCGGAGGCAGCAGCTGCAGCGGATTGAAGTCACCGCCGTCAAACGAGCACCTTTCGGCGGGCTGCTGCGGCGGCTTGATGTTATACACACTGGCGGAACACACTGGCGGACCGCCGGCGGCGTTGCCTCCGTTGATGTTGCCGCCTCCGCCGTTAAGGTGGCAAGCGATTCGAGGAGGAACACCAGGAGGACCACCAGGAGGACCACCTGGAGGACGACATGATCCTCCACCGAAGCGCGCGGTCGGTGGTGGTCCGAAGCGCGCGGTCGGTGGTAGTGGTCCTAAGTAAAGGTTAGGAACCACACTATAATGATCTCTAACACTACCACCGCCGACACCGTTGCCGCCACCACCGCCGCCACCACCACCTCCTCCTCCTCCACCACCACCGCCGCCGCCACCACCGCCGCCGCCTCCGCCGCCGAAAGCATTGCCGCAACCGCCACCACCGTTGTTCTGGCCACCGAAGCGATTATTGCCACCGTCGCCACCACCACCACCACCACCACCACGGCCAAACTGATTGTCCGGATGGCCGCGGAAGCCACCGCCTCCGCTTCCGCCGCCTCCACGTCCACCGAAACTTCCACCGCCGCCGCCGCCGCCACCGAAACCACCACCACCACCACCGTTGCGATCACCTCGATTGTAGCGCGATCGACCGTATCCGCCAGATTTGCCCATTTCGAAAAGGCGAGGATTGACAACCTGGAATAGATGTTGAATTTATGATAACGATTCTGCGACCAAATTGTAGACTTATCAAAAGTAACGGTTATTTGTTTTACCACTCTAGTTTTGTAAACAACAATATTTGCAGTGGTTATGAGTAATGATAATATAAATATTTTATTGCTAATTGCTAGGATAGCAAATACAAGTATCAAGAACGCGGAATTAACATTTTTCGTTATGACTTATGACGAATCTTACTTCAAGAGTTTAGTGTTATGATCGAAAAACTAGATTGATAACACCCCAAACAACAACACCAATTACCCAGCAAAGCAAAGAAGTCGGATATCGATTCCGAGAAAAGAACTCACCTGATTCGCCTCCTTCAGCACGTTGATCAGATCGTTGGCTTTGGCGGCATTCTGGTAGGTGAACAGCGTGTACGCGGTGCCCGTATTGTTCGAGCGACCGGTGCGCCCGATGCGATGTACATAGTCCTCCGAGTTGTTCGGGTAGTCATAATTTATGACAAACTTGACGTCTTCCACGTCTGCGAGCAGTTACGTCCGTCGACAACGAGAACGGACGCAACATACGCGAGTTGTAGGTCGCATGGAATTTATGGGATATGGGATGGAATTGGGATGGAGTGAGGGACATGGGATGCAAACGGCAAGCAGAATTAATACCGATTATTCAAACTAAGAGACAGCATATGTTTGCAATCAGTAAAATAATAGTTTGATATTCAAAGTGAAACTGGCGAGAGAATCTAGAATTATGATATTGACGATAAATGAACTGTCTATACTGCTATCAATATTTTCTGCATCACACATCGCTCGGCACACGCACACACACACACACATACATACGCACAGTACGTTTTCACTGCCCAAATCGAATACACCGCGTCCAATGTAGACCGAGAGATCGGTCCTCTGCAGCACAGCTGTCAACTGTATACTTCTGGACAACGAAAAATCCAGTCGATCGCAAGACCGACTCCAAGTCTTTTAGTTTAATCAAAACACTAATCAGTGATCCCTGCGGTGACTCGGAGATTCGTTCGGCGTGTCAAACGTGGGCGTATCTGGTCTGGTAATTTGTGTGTTTTGTGCTTACCTATTCCGATGGTGGTCGTACGCAGTCTATTACAGTATGTATCTATCGTTCGGCTACAAAACGAAGTCAATCAAGAACAGACGAGTTTCCGTAGTTCTCGAACACAGCCGTCAACAGAGCGCGAATTCGCCGCTCAGACAAGCTATATAGACGAACGGCCAAACGAATGAACGTTCAGAGGGGCGACCAGTATTCACAAACAATGCCTGCACAAATGATTCGGCGAAACACCATCGCATCAATCTTTTTCACAACACAACTGTCTCTAGATGAATCGCATAGCCGGTTATGGGTCACGTCCCGTGCGAAAACGTCGAAGTCGTCGTGGTTATCTATCGTCGTCGTCGCTGTTCCCAGCGATCGGCGATCTGTATGTTCACCATCAACATCATCTCACGATCAATGATCCGCAAATCACAACCACAAACATGAGGCGCACACTCATTGAGTGCCGACAACGAAACGTTTCACTGACGGGGATCGGACCTGGTGGCTAAACGAAACAGAATAGAATATTATGCAATTGAAACCTACTCCCAGAATCGCTATTTGGTTCTGTTTGGCTATTCAGTTCGGTGTCGCTGTGGTAGGATCTAAGTTAAAATCAACAGCAACTTACCGAGATTAGGGTGCGCCATAACCAGTCACTAACATGTCACACAATAATTCACGGGACGTACAACGAAGGGACAACTTATATGTTCGATTGTTTCTATTTGTTTATTCTCGAAAGGCAAACATGCCATTACTGACCATTATAATTTAACTGTATCCAGAAACACGCAGAAGGACATAGAAACATATTCATGAAGTTGTTCCATCGTTGGCAGACCAGCGCTTTATCTTGTGGCTATATTCTATGTTATATTTAAAATAATGGTTATTTTGTCTGTGCGTGAGTGTGAAATGCAGGTGTTAGAATACGGACGAGAAATAAATATAAGTGGTTGCACTGTGGTAAATAGGTGAATACTGGTTCGCAAGATTGGAGTGATTGTTCGCGTGTGAGCTATAAGCAGCAGCCAACTGGAGCAGACGCGCAAAAGCCCCACACAGCCAACAGCCGTAACGACGCAAAACACACGCGTAGACGGCGTTTGCCTGTAGCCAACATATGGGCTAAACATTATCACTTCAGCCCCCCTCCCCGATCAATATAAATCGTCTCTTCTCTCTATCTCTCACCCCTCGCGAAATCGCGCCCCTCGCACCCGGCCCACACCCAATCGCTTACCCAATCCGCGCGCCGCCACATCAGTCGCCACCAGAATCGCCTCGCGCCCATTACGGAACGCGTGCAGCACGTAATCGCGCTCCTGCTGCGTCTTGTCCCCATGAATCGCGCACGCCTTCCAGCCGTTCCGATTCACCGCTCGCGTAATGTCATCCACCCGGCGCTTCGTCTCCACGAAAATGATCGTCTTCGTCTCGTTCTCCGACGAGATCTCCGTCAGCAGCTTCATCAGCTTGTTCTCCTTCTCGAACTCCTCGCACACATCGACAATCTGCAGAATGTTGTGGTTCGCCGACAGCGTCAGCGACCCGATGTTGATCTGGATGTAGTCCTCCAGGAACTCCTCGGCCAGCTGCTTGACCTCGCGCGGCCACGTCGCCGACCACATCAGCACCTGCCGGTCGGGCCGGATCTGCTCGATGATCTTGCGGATCTGCGGCTCGAAACCCATGTCGAGCATCCGATCCGCCTCGTCCAGCACCAGATACGTGCAGCGGCGCAGGTTCGTCGTGCCGCGCTCCAGGAAATCGATCAGCCGACCGGGCGTCGCGATCACGATCTCGACGCCGCGCTCCAGGTCGCGAGCCTGCCCCGACTTCGGCGCCCCACCGAACACGCAGGTGTTGCGCACCTGCGTGCCGCTGCCAAAGTCGTTGGCCACCTGCTGGATCTGCTGGGCCAGCTCGCGCGTGGGCGCCAGCACCAGAGCGACGGGACCGTCGCCGCGCTGCAGCCGCGGCTGATTGTTGATGTGCACGATCGCGGGCATCGTGTAGCCGAGCGTCTTGCCGGAGCCGGTCTGGGCGATGCCCACCATGTTGCGACCGCTCAGGGCGATGGGCCAGCCCTGCGCCTGGATGGTGGTCGGACGCTGGAAGCCCTGCTTGGCGATCTCGCGCATCGCATAGTCGGGGAAACCGCCCTCGGAGAACTCGAAAATGGGCGGCGGAATGTCGCGTCCCTTGAGCGTCACCTCGTTTTGGTTGTGGAACTTTTCGATTTCGGCGGGCGCGCGCTGGGCGATGGCGGCGCACGGCTGGTAGAAGTTCTTGCGGAACGGCGTCAGTTCGACGTCCTCCCAGCGCGGCCGGCGCAGATTGTCGCCGGGCTTGGAGTTGCGGTCGCCGAAGCCGCCGCCACCGCCACCGCGGCCACCGAAACCGCCACCACCGCCGCCAAAGTCGCCGCGACCGCCACGGTCGTTGCCACCGCGGAAGCCACCGCCGCCACCACCGCCGCCACGACCGCCGTCACGCATGGGCGGACCACGTCCGCCACCGCCACGCGAACCACCACCACCTCCGCCGCCGCCGCCACTGCGGAAGCCACCGCCTCCGCCGCCGCCGCTTGATCGATCTCGACCGTACCTGCGGGAAAATAACGAGACGCGATGCACAATTACAACAATGCAGTGTCTGCGACGACGGCCGTCGTTTTTCGTTTCAATTGAAGCGCTTCGTAGCCTAGATTTTATAGGCTAATGCAAGCGAATACGGACGCATTACACTTATTGAATCAGTTTTAAACTACTTACATTTCCCTAATCAATCTTTTACGCCTCGAAAAGTGCTGAAAATTTACTCTTGAATTGCGTACAACAGAGAAGAATCAAGAATCAAGTGCGATGTGCGATTCGGAGAATTGCTGATTGACGATTAAAATGGCCGGAGATGTTGTTGTCGCTTCATGAAAAGCTACATCGCGAGCTTATTTCATTTGTACGAAAATGTCAAATATTCGGCTCTGATTCCATTCGTAAACAAAATACAGAGAGCGAGCTTTACGTTTTGATTTTCTCTTCGTGATTCGTAGGCTGCGCACATGCGTCAAATGTCAGATGGAAACTAAGTAAGTGAGGGGTTATATATATATTATATATTGGGGAATCTTCCGAGCTCCTTGGAATTAACATGACCTTTTTCGATGTATCTCATAATAAATAAGATAATCATTTGGAGTTCATAGTAAAACTTACACTATTAGGCATTATTCTTAATAATCGGTGCATTAAAAAAATCAATGATCCCGCCCTCACTTTGAAATATCTCATATACATATTCCTTGTATGAACTGAAAATTTACAAATATTCCCGAATATTTCCAGAAATTTCTGAAGATTTCCAAAGATTTCCAGAATGTCCAAAGATTTCCAGAGACTTTTTCACAAAGATTCCCAATGATTTCCGTAAAATCCCAAATATGCACAATGATTTCCGTAAATTTCCAAAGATGTCCGATGATTTCCAGAGATTTGCAAAGATTTCCACATGATTTCCGACGAAGTGCACACCGATTTCCAGAGTGATTCGCCCCTCGGAATGAGATTCTCCAAATTTCTATGATTCTCTCGATTTTCTCGCATCGTCTTCGCGTAATTCGTCATTCGTCATTGTGTTGTGGCGTAAGTGTGTGTGTGTGTGTGTAATTCGTAATTGCGTCGCGATAAAACCTATATAAATCTGCAGCATCATAGTTTATGTGTACCAGAAAGCAACGCACACACACAGGAAACAACACACCTCCCGAATAAACCTCGAAATATCGTGGTCAGCGCCAGCTAAACAGGTAAATTGCGCCTAAAGCCTAATGTTGTTATGACATAAACAACATATATACGACACATGCGACATATATAATACGCGACACACACGATATATACAGAAATACACACACAAATTCTCATTCGGTTCAATCAATTGTAATATTCATTCGGTCTCGTTCGCCCGCGAGCTTCGGCATCATTCATTCTAATCCGTGTGTGTCTGCCTCTTACATGTTTCCAAATTTAGCCAAATCTCGAAGACCTTGCTGACACACACACACACGCACGCACACGACGCTCGGCACGCGCATGTTCGAGTTCGAAACGCACGCACGATGAGCATCACCAACATCAACATCATGCACGATCCGACGTCGTCGTCTCTGTCGGTGCCAACGACCTCGATTGCGCAGCACGATGCCGTCGGTCACCACTCGCTGTCGACCACGACCACCACCACCACCACGATCGCCGCCGCCGTCGATGCTCCAACAGCCTCCGCCGCCAATGACGTCCAACTCCAGCACCATCTGATGCTGCCCGACATCCTCGACCAGCTCCGTCTCATGCCCAACCAGCCGACCATCAAACTCCCCGCCAACGACTACCCCAATCCGTTCCAGTTGCCCGCCGCCGGCGCCGCCGCCAACGAAGGCAGCTGCAGCAGCGCGGCCTCGCGGCAAGCGGAATCGCTGCGCGATCAGCTGTTCGGACCGCAGTGCGTCAACTGCCGCGGCGGCGCATCTTCGCACCATTCTTCGTCTCTGTCCGCGGCAATGCGTCACCATCGCCACACGCACGGCAACGGCAAGTCGGCCGAGCACAGCATTCTGCATCCGAAGCTGTTCAAGCAGCGCGCCGATAGCAGCAACAGCAGCTGTGCCGCCAACGGTGGCTACATTGCAACCGGTGGCTTCAGCAGCAGCAGCAGCAGCAGCAGCCACAGCAATCACGACCGACGCCGTGGAGCCGTGCTCCGTCAGCCGCAACTGCGTCTCCTCGAGCAGTGCCTGCAGCACGGCCTGACGCGCTCGTGCAACTCGCTGGCGCTCCAGTCCAGCGATCGCACCGAAGCGCAGCCGTCAACAGCAGCTGCTGCTGTCGATCAGACGACCGTCGGACTGATGGCCCCTGCCCCTGCTTCGGCAGCAGCCAACGCCCAGCCAACGCGCTCGCGTCCTTCGGTGCAGGAGCGCCTGCAGCGCGGCTACCGCCGGTGGCATCTGCACGACGGCAACACGTTCGCAGACGTGCGTTCGCTGCTGACCGGTTGCGAGAATCTCAGTCTGTCCGGCAGTAGTGGCTCGGCGCTCCAGGCTCCGCCAGGCACCAGCGGCGCGCACAAGTCGCGTGCCTTCCGCCAGCTGCAGCAGCAGCACCAGACCGGCACCGGCGGACGGCACCACGGTGGCCACCACGGCCACCATTTGAAGTCTGCGGCCGGTGCGCATCATCATCGCTCGGCGAAGCTGTGCCGATCGCGCAGCGAGGATCGCGTGAGCAGCGGCAGTGGCCGGTCTTCGGCTTCGGCCTCGTCACAGATGTCGGCGGCATCGTCGTGCTCGCAGCAGGCGCGCCAAGCGTCCGGCAGCGCTGGCGGCGGCGGCGGCGGCGGAGCGCCTGCGCAGAACGCCGAATGCGATGTGACGATCGACGAGCTGGCCAGCTACTTCGAGACGTTCGTGCACATACCGAAGAAGATGTCCTCGATGGCCGAAATGATGTACATCTGAACGCGCGAGGCACACGGATTTAACTCTCTGTCTATTCAAAATTACTATATATATTATCGCATTAATCTTATTATTATGTATGTACATACCATTACACACACTCTCAGAACAACACCCGGGCGGTGCACGGACACAAAATTAATTCACACAACAGCGCGTTTCGGTTTCGTTTCTCCGATGAATAAATCCGTTCGTATACGAATCAGAGTAGCGATGAGTCATAGATGCAATGTGAAGCGAATTGATGCGCCCTGCGTAACCTTGAGTCATGCAGGTGTGTTTTGCGAGTTGTTAGTAGAGCGGTTTTTATTATAATAATGCTCAAGCTCTTTCATTCCATATAGCGATTATATTAAATACGAATTATATGTAGACATATAGGCACACTCTCCGCGCGACACATCTCTAGGCCAACTCCTGGCCGAACTGCAGCAGATGCAGTCCCTTCTGCAGGTTCTCGATGGCCGTCCGGATGTCATCGTATGTGAGCGCACTGCCCGCCCACTTGCAATACTTTTGCGCCTTGACCAGCTGGTCGGGCGTCAGCTGAACGCTGCCCGCCGCCGGAACCGGAGCCGACCACGGTTGGGCGACGATGGCTGCGGCCGCCGCCGTCGGAGACGGTGTGGTGGCGGACGTCGGCGGCGGCACGTACGGCTGGAAGCCGCCCGGATTCTTCGTTTCGGGATCGACGGGCGGCGATGGCAGAGCGGAAACTGTGCGGAGTGATTTCGAGAATGGTTGGTGGGTGGTCAGATCAGAAAACGGATACGCGACAAATGCTCCAATTACTGTCAAAGTTCGATGCCGATCCGGGCGGGTATTGGGCCGGTGTCGGCGGCACCAGCGGTTCGAAGTAGCTGCTGCTGCTGCCAGCACCACCATCGGCGCCTCCGCCATTGTCATCGTTGTTCAATGCGCTCGGCTGGAATGCGGCGGCCCCGCCGTCCTGGTTCTCTTCCTCTTCGCCGTCGTCCTCTTGCAGTGGTCCCGGCACCGGTGTCTCGCCGTTCTTCAGACAATTGTGAATGTAGGCCGCCTTCCATTTGGCGTACTTGCCGTTCTTCTGGGCCTCGTCGCTCAGCTCGCCGAAGACCAGCAGAATGTCGTAGATCAGGCCGGCGGTGTAGAACGATTTGACGACGTTTCTGCGCGCGGAGAGATTCGGGAATTAGGATCGGCTGTGCAAATGGTGGTCAGTTCTACAGAAACATACTTGCCGTAACTGGATGCCCGGTCATGTTGATCGGCGTACGAGAACAGCTTGTGCGCATAGTTCTCCAGATGCGCCTGCGCCACCACCTCGCTGAGGATGGCCTCGTTGGCGGCGTTCTCCTTCTTGCTCGTCTCCAGCCAGCCCATAATGCCTGGAAGAAAGGAAAATCAGCCAATGAAATGGACAACATTTCTGCTTAGCTTGTAGCCTACCGATGAGCAGATTGGTTTCGTCCGGCTGCTTCGTGGACATTTTCAGGCCAACCTGAACGGCATGCAGGCGTGCCCAGTACGAGACGACCGGATCGCGAATGTCGTGCTCCTGTGCACATTTCAGGAAGTGCGCAATCGGCTTCAGGCTGGCCGGACAGGGCGGCAGATTGACGGCCATCGTGAGGCTGTTGTGTCGAGGATCTTTTGGGCGTTGGAAAAAAATACGGTGTTTTTTCGCCGTGTTATTATCTGAAAATTATTTATTGATAGTGTTTTTTTGTTTTTGTGATGACACAGAAAACGACTGACTCAATCAGTGTTGACGCTCATTCAATCCGATAAGTGCAAATTCATTGTTCGACAAAAATAGTATTGGAAATCGCCTCACAGATGGCGTATCAAAGGACGCCAACCGTTATACGTATTTCTTCTGACTTCAATTTTCATTCTAATTTGTTCAAGTATTGAGATTCAAGCACTACAATAATTTTGTATCCACCACTATATGCTTGATTGTATGGTGTGGTGGTTGTTTGGTGGTAGTACTCCACTATATGCGTGCGTTTGGATCGTGGAGCTGGTTGATAGGCGAATGGACAAGTATCTGTACTAGGATTATACTGGAGACGCACATGATTGCATAGAGAAAAATTGCCAATTTTTTACGGAATGATGGTTAGCACGACAACTACCCTCATCCCAAATTATACGAACAGATAAAACCATCATTAGAAGACTACTACTGCAATATCTATAATGGCCAGCTCGAAAGTCAGACCTCAATATTAAGGCCGTAGAATAACATCTCGAAATGCACTCTATAGGAAATGTGTGCAATTGACTGAACTTTGATGATTTCTGAAGTAAATTATATTTTGTTAAACTAACTAACTTTTTGAACATTTAGGGTTATACGACATGCATTGAAATCTTGTGTCGTTTGTCGTTGATATACGAACTACTGTTTATGCTAGCTAACCACATACGTTGTATCATATTTCAGCAGAATGCACAGGGTTCATCAGGTCCACACATGTTCCGTCGACAAAGCGAATGCGTCTAGTTGATCTCTTGCGTTTATCATATACGCTATGTGCAGAACCGTACGAACAACTGTCGCATGCCTGCGCACACATTTTCCTCGTACCAGATTAGACCCTGACCTCACAAGAGATTCCGCTTGAATGAATCTAATTACCACATCACATCACATACTCGAGTAGCTGCGATAGAATTTCCATTCGTCCAATTCCAAACCCCGTCACGTGTGTGAGTGTGTGTGTCTGAACCTGAACTACTACCGGCATTTCCACTCATATGCGCATACGGCGCATCATAACTCGACTGTTGACATGCCGACACACGCGCGCCACATGCGAACACACACACACGCGTGCAAGAACGTGCACACCGCACACGTTCGAGACCGCAATGTTGCTATGCGATCCAAACCTCACACATTCGCTTTGCATATCGCGTGGCTCACGGAGCGACGAGCCGAGCTATACACACACCTCTGTGTCACCACCGGTAGCCACCAGCGCGCACACATACGTGCACACATCGACGCAGCGCTGAGCTTCGGATGTCCAAAAAAATTAACCGCATATGCTCCAGCGTGCGAGTGCGAGAAGATGCGTGAGAGGTGTGCGATCGCTAACTTGATGAGTGGATACAAGGGAATAGTACGAGGTGGATCTCTCAGATCAAAGAATTCCTTTCAGAGGTCAAACTAGAGGAACAATTAAGATACCCATCTAAAAGTATACCGGCCAATGAGCAGTCATAAATTTCGTTTTTTTCAGAGTATCGAAATATTCTATCATTGACTGGATACAACTTGTCATAGAGAGCCCTTATGACAAGACTGTAGTATATTTCTTCATTGTCTGAACCTGAATCCTATCTGCTAATCCTATCTCCTAACAAAAACCAGAATGAATTTTTTTAATTTTAGGTCGGAAGGATGAGATGTTGAGGACTGAGTTTGGCGAGTATAGAAAATCTGTTGATGCAGTACATATTGTAGAGAATAAGGTTTGGGTGATAAACAAATTATCTACCGGTTTGTCATAGTTCGATTTCGATACTCCCATACAAACACTCAATCTTTGACTGCTCATATTTCGCCTCTAGTTCGATCCCTGAAAATCACTCTTTGATCTGTGAGATCCTCTTCGTACTCTTCCCTTGTCAGTGTGCTCTTCGCTGGAGTTGAGCTCGCGCGGTGCTGGATCGCGATCGCGGTTCGCATCATCGTCGACTTTGCACGATCGTATTCGTGGCGTGTGCGCGAGCGCACACCGCCCGATTTAAACCAATATCATTGCGAATTCGCGTTCAGTCTGTTTGTCCAGCCAGACCTAAGCGGTCGTTGGTTTTTTGTGTTGTCTGTGCGTAACATTGAGTGCCTGGCGGAATAGACGACGATCGGCGACTTGTGCAAATCTGTGCGTAATAATTACGAGCGTGTATAGAACAAGGACGTAGTGAAAGTGTTTGTGTGCGAGAATATACATATATAATTGGCCGAATCGGCTTGCCCGATGCGTGCGTGTGATTAATTGCGAACATAGTGATTGCTATTTCATGTACGCTGTGTGCATAGGGTGTTGAGAGGGTATTTCCATGATCGCGCCACGCGAGACTGTTCGGATTGCAAAGCTCATTTACTTAGATTTACACACAATAGTTGTGTATGATGCGTTTACAGGCGTGATAATTTCCGACGAAAAAAATATTGATTTATGACTATTCCGTTTAGAGACACTCAGTGCGCGTCAGACAATCACGGCATTCGCAGCCGTTCGTACTGGTAGCAAAAGACTGAAGCTTCTTCGAACGACCTCACCATGAACGCGATCACTCTTCCAATGCTGGTAAGTCACACACAATACACACACAAACACGCCAAATCAAACACGGACGCCACCCGCGCGACATCCGGGACTAACCTTGTTGTTGTGTTCGATGCTGGATGTTAATTGAATTGTATACGCAATTCGCACCCTTGCCCAAATCGCGCACACATGACGCCAAGTGATATTACTCTATATATCGGCGATGTATGCAAATACGTGTATGATTCGGAAAGCGAGTCGGCTGACTATAATATGTTATCGCAACATTTCGAAATGTCCAATTGTGTGTAAACCAGTTTCACCTGCAAATATCATAAAAAATCATCGATTGATTCATTGACAATATAATAGTGTGTGTGTGCGATGGTGTTTTGTGTCCGATGCGCGCGCATGAGATGTTACGTATATAGGAACTCTGCACACATTTAATATGTTTTTCAAATACACGTAGAGACAAAACACATTCAGTCAGTTGTGCGATGCGCGGTCTTTTGGTCACCGGATGATGATGGTTCGGTAAATATCAAATCTTATATACCTACACACATACTAGCTCACACAAATACACACACTACTAAATCTATAGTATAGTACTTTGTGTGTAGCCGCTGGACAGACGAGGAAAAAAAAACGTGCGTATACCAGCTAAAAGATGGACCATGCTTACGTCAGAGCGGCGTCTACTGTTTGGCATATGTTAATTTTCCGTGTAAATGAAATCACAAGACTTTTTTCTTGTGGACGCATCGGTTTGTTCGAGTAAAACTGCACAAATCGTTATTATGAAAAACCAAACATAGGAGCATACGATACGAACCTAATTAATACAGCACTTTATTAGTTCATCGAACTACCTTTACAACGCAGAATCCAATATGCAGCAAAACGCTCCACCCAAGTGGATTATACGGATATATAGCAAATGTGACAAAAAGGAGAGCTTTTCGTCGAATGACCTTATACGATACGCAGACGCGTTTTTTGTGTTTTCGGACGTCGGAATGCGTCAGCTTTAATTTTGTTGCTCTTAGACGTCGATAATTTCACGTTTTTTGAGTATCCGGTTGACTTTAGCAGAAGACAACCCGATGTTGTTTAGGGGCAAAATGTCAGAAATAATATAAAACCAGCACGCGCCGTCGATCGCGATCGCTGCATCGTGTACGACAAAAATACTTTGAAACCCATTCTCGATTGCGCCCCACACATTTTGCAACCTCGCCCCAGTGAATCATCGCTTTCTATAATGATGCGTGAATATGTACGAATAAAGTCATGGAATCTATTTTGCTTTCGTTATTTTATTTGTTTGCATCAATGGTTGAGTTTCTCGGTGGTCAGAATTTGAAACTGTTTTGGTTCGTGATCTTACTAGATGTTTGTAGATTAACATACATCCATGTATTCGATGGGGGACATCGAACGAACATAAAAAAACCATAACAGCTTCAGCCTCGAGTGATTTATGCAATGTAAGATATAAGCCCACGGCAATAAATGGTCATGATCACTTGTTTAACTGCACATATGTATACAGTTAAGACTAGTAGTAGTTCGAACGGTGGTCTCTACACGAACTCCTAGTCAAATATTCAAGTCCTAAGCTAATCAATTGTATTTATCTTGTCCATTGAAGCGATTTTTTTATGACCCAGTATTGTCTCGCTAACAATCACAAATTAAAAATCACTATATACGACCGTCATGATAATTAACCGATCGTGAGTTTATGCTTTACGTGTGTCTTTGAGGTCCACCCCCTTGAGAGCGTTGACTGTGCGAATTTGGGTCACGTTTGAAATTGACACCATTACCTTTCAAACAGCAGCCAATGTGTGTGGGCGATCAATGTGATTTATGGCATAAATTGCCGTACCGTGTAACATTGAAACGTATGACCAAGACATATTTGGATTGATTTTTTGTAGGTATGTGCAAAGAAAGGTGAACATTCTTATTATGTTCATTGCAATTTCCTACATACATATTTAGTGTATAATGTTCTTTTGTTGGCATAACGGTCACACGACTCATGCATAATTCATGTCGATTTAAACCAAGCGAGTACGCTGAAGAATTCGAGCGACCATATTTGGTTGATGCGGGGTTTTCGGTGATTTGTATGGTGTCAAAGCAATTTGATATCGACAAATTCTGTGCTGCCCGTTCATTCTTGACAACATAATTTATACGGCGACTCCCGGCGCTCCGAACGGCACCGAACGGCGAACATCGATCACGATACAGATCTGCGCTACCGGAATCGTACACATCCATTGTATGTTGATCTGTATTAGCGTGCTCGGCATTTTGCCATCGACTATTGTGACTAGAGCAGAGTTGTATTTGAATGGGATCGTGAGCTGTTTGCCCGCGATTGGGGCGCATGCCGTGAATCACTTCATTCTGGTGTCAATGCATGGCACATGACCCTGTCGGGACCACCAGCAGTTATTTGTCAACTCATGCCATCTTTAAGCTTATTAAATCGTGAACAAGTGTGTGTGCATGTGTACGCAAATAGTTCATTGAAATGCGCACACAACCAACGCACAAATACACGCCAAAGACCGCCATCCGATCGCTATCGTTCTCCGCCAAATCCGACTGACTACATTAGTTGTGTGTTGTGTGTTGTGTGTATAAATATATTCATAATCGAACAATGCTCACATTGTATTGCTTTCACTTTTAAAATAGTGATGATACAGTCGTTCAAAACGCGCGCGCACGCCATCGACTAATTCGGCTGAACTATCGATCGTGTGTCGTGCGCGTGCGTCTTCGTGTGTGTGTGTGCGCGCTAGTGTGAGCGCGTGCTGTGGCGTTGACGGATGATCATCGGCGCGTTGTGTCGGCAAACAATTCAAACGCCGAATGCCGCGCATTCTGCGTGCGACGACGACTACGCCTCTCAACTGGCACATATGAGCACAATAATGACAGACGACCTTCAATTAGAAAAATTTACATATTTTGCGCTACTCGCTCTGCAAAATCAACAAACGAACAATGATCATCGGCGGCAATCTCGGCGCCCTGGCGCACATTGAAATCTTCAACACGAATCGCTTGAACTCGTTCTTATGGTCGTTGTATTGTAGATCAGTATGAAGTATACATTGTAAGTGTCTGTGTGTGCGTGTGGTCAGGTTTTTCACCTCGACCCAACTTAATGGATATTAATGAAAACATTGTAAACATACGAATGTCCGCCTCAAGCGTTCTGGCCTACAAATAATTGCGAACTTGAGGTTCGCCGAATTGCTCATCATCACACATACATTGTAAATAACTTAAAACGATTTTTGTGTCTTCTGAATGCTCTTGTTTGCAGATCGCCGTTGTTGCTCTGGCGGCCGTCGTTTCGGCGAAAATCGACCTGAAGCACGACAATGAAATCATCGTGGACATCGACAACCCGGACACACATCAGATGCAGTATCACACGGCAGATTTTATCACCAGTGAGTAGACGAGACGAGGGAAACGCACCAAACGCGCTTGCAAGCGAGCGCGTTTAGACGATATGTGTGCTTGCGTCTTTGTGTGTGCGCGAGTGTGTGTGTGTGCGTGTGTGTGTGTGTTATAAGTGTTGACCGCACGCAAATCCGACGAATTTGTACAAAATTCAAACCGGTTGTCGCGATCGTGCGACGATCATCTGCCGTTTTGTTATGTCACATTTGTGTGTTTGAGGTGCGCATTCGTTTGTGTCTATGGCGAATTTTGGTGTGAATCTGATTAGCCGGCGAGTGTTCCGGAGTGCGCTTTTATGTGATACACATATTATTTAAAACATATGTATTATATACATATCTGGATCGCATACGACAGTGATATAAGTGACATTTACGTAAGATTTAATAGGTGTGATGTTCGGGCAGACGAAACTATTTCTCACACATTCCACATATTGTGCGCAAATAGCACAGCCAAGCTCCACACGCAGCCGCCACATGTCAGAGGTTCATGAGATTGCTACACATAACACGATTTGTGCATTAAGCCTACCTACCTCCCTTTGCCTAGATAACGCACGTCCGATTCTTTGCGCATGACTCGTTCGTGAATCTCATCCGTACGCACCAGACGGATGGGTCTGCGGGCACACAACATGTTACACACACAAACACACGTTTGATTTATTTCGCTCAACGCGGCGCCGGCCGATCATGCACTTGTTGCGCTCCATCACATTACATTCACACACACACACATACACGACGTATGTTAGCAGAAACGTGCGCGAGACACTATGCAGATAATAATGACATCCTTTGCGGCTTATGCTTCACGCCGATCGCACATAATATGCGTTGGCCTAGGATGCTTTCAAATGTACACAAGAATAGGATTTAAATGGAATAAACAAGTTTTACGAACGTGCTGATATTAATTCCGCATCAGGGCTAACGTCTAATGGGATCAACGCCGAGGTATGCTACATTTTATATTTTAATTACCCTGCGTGTTATGTTCAGGCGCCTACAACTACGGCTACGAAGTCGGCCCGAACGGCCAGTTCCACCATGAGACGCGCGGCCCGGACGGCGTCACGTACGGCTGCTACGGCTTCATCGATCCGGTGCGCCTGCTGCGCGTCACGCACTATGTGGCCGACGGCCAGGGCTATCGAACCGTCGAGGCGCAAAAACCGGTCGTCGTCTATCCCGGCGAGCTGCAGACCGATATGTGAGTTATTGTTGCAGTTGAAGCAGGTGTTGTACGTGCGCTGTGCAAGACAATAACACAAATTGTGTTTTTTTTTGTAGTGACATCGAAACGGCGCGCGAGAAGAACCGCAGCAACGGCAAGACGTTGGACTGGGAGAACCTGTACTTCCCGATCGGTTGCGGAATGGTCAAGGGCGGTGTGCTGCCCAACGTGCCGGTGATCCAGCTGCCTGACGGATCGTTTACGGTGAGTGTGATCTAATATCGAAAGATGATCTTGCAAGATAAGGTTCGATCAAACAAAAATTAAAAATATTAATTTTCTTCCGACAGTCACCGCCGGCCGGCTCCAACAAGCATCCCATCGCCGTCGCCGCGCCGACCACGCCTCAGCAGAAGCCCGCCCACAACCAACCGCGTCCCACGCCGGCGACCAGCAATAATGGCGGCACGAAGCAACCGTCGCCCGGCATCATCACTCGACCGACGCCGGCGGCGGCTGCGTCTCCATTCCGGCCGCCTACGTCCGCGCCTGCGGGCAACAACGTCAACCACAACAACAACAACAACAACAACAACGGTCACATCAACGGCCAGGGCTCCAATTTGAACGCAAACGGTAACGCTCAGCACACGTACCGGCCACGAGAGCCGGTCCAGTCGTTTAGTCCGGGCTCTAGTTTGTTGACTCACACCGTCGGTGCTGGTAATAGTGGCACTAATCAACATCATCATCATCAACAACCGCAACAACCAAATCAACAATATTCTCAACAATCACCTGCACAAACTCCATCTCAGCACCATCAGTACGAACAACACTATCCACAGGCACCGCAACATCAACCCCAACAGCCATCATCACACTACCATAACACGAATCCATCTCAGTCATACCCCCACAATCATCCGGAGTACACCAGTCCATCGGCAGCACCAATCGGCCATGGTAACAACGGTAATTGGCAATCCGGCCAACATGCCGGCCAACCAGCCGGTCCACATACCGGCGGTCACCATGCCGGTCATCAAATCGGTGCCGGAGTGCAGGTTGGTGGCATTGTTGGCGCTACGATTGGCAGCAACACCGGAGCGCACTTCCAGCGTCCTGGTGGATCGGGCGGTCTGGTGGCCGGACTCCAACACGGTACCGGAGTGTCAGCTCAAGTCGGTCCGTTTGGTTTGTCTGTTGGCCAGAGTGTGAACGCAGGCGCTGCACTGCAGCATAGTCACAACACTCGTCAGGTGACGCCGGCTGATTTTGGTAGAGGAGTCGACAGCACGTCGGAAGGGAGCACTGTGGCGGGAACAGTGGTGACACCGACCGGCGATGTGGTTGATGTGGTGAATAATAACAAACATGTGAGGAGAGTCGATGTCCGTGGCAGTTTACAACGTACGCACTCGTCTCACCAAGGTAATGTGCGGATGGTCATGAGCAACACTTCTGTACCATCAATATGTAAATTTTCCATTATTCCCTGTACAAATTCCATAATGTTTTAATCTTGTGTGTATAGTAACCAACCCTAATATGTTTGGTAGAATTTAACACGTGTGTAGACAAATGTTTCATGTAAATATTTCTGTATGTAGGTCATGCGTCGACGCATGTAACCAATGGTGGTGAAGGTTTAAAGGATGGCTCAAAAGCATCTGCATCAGGTACGAGTATGAATATTTTGCATGGGCGAGCAAAAGACCGCATATTCATCATGTGTAATTCTTTCGATTTGCTGAAGGAGTAACAGGACCCCGGCCAAGTCGCCGACCGGGCAGCGGTGCGGCGAACAACAATGGACAGTATATTCCGGATGGGGCAGGACAGTACTCTCATACGGCCGGACCCAATGGCGCTAATGGTCCGTCTGATGCCGGCTACCAGCATGTTGTCGGCCCTAATGGTGGGAACGGAGGTAATGGAGGCAACGGAGGAAACGGAGGAAATGGTGGTTATGGTGGAAACGGACCTAATGGACCGAGTGGCCCCAACGGACCGAATGGACCGAATGGACCCAACGGACCGAATGGTCCCAACGGACCGAATGGTCCGAACGGTCCGAATGGACCTGTCGGCCCTTCTGCTCCTGGTCCGAACGGCCCGCCCGGTCCGCCTGGACCTCCGGGTCCACCCGGCCCGAACGCACCCGGCTACGGAGGTCCTCCTGGTCCGCCCGGACCGCCAGGCCCGAACGCACCTGGCTACGGTGGTCCTCCTGGCCCACCCGGTCCATCTGCTCCCGGTTCATATGGGAATGGAGGAAATGGTGGAAATGGGGGAAGCGGTGGTAATGGAGGAAACGGAGGATATGGTGCTGGAAATGGTGCTGGAAATGGGGCTGGTAATGGAGGCAATGGAAATGGTCAAAATAAACCAGGATCGCATGGTTCTCATCAATCCGGTACCGGAATATCAGCAAATGTTCAGACTGGTAAGTGAGATTTATTTTGTTTGTATATTGCTATTGATTTTATAATAACACATTTTCTTCGTCTGCAGGAACCAGTCACTCAGCGTCAATTAGTTCAACGAGCACTGCATCGGCCAGTGTACAACACTCGCATTCCAGTTCATTTGAGTCTATCGCAAACACAGCCATCGGTGTCGGAATCGGCGTCCAGGCGCAAATTGACGCTCAGCATCAGAGCGGTCATCACAGCGGTAGCGGCAGTTCGGTGGCAATCGGAGCCGAGCATAATACACAGATTGGCGGTTCTCTGAATCGTGAGTATTGTGAAAAAGAGATGGAGATCGCTTCGAATATTATATAACTCTAACGAATACTTTCTTCCACACAGACCATCACCACCCCAACCCGGTCACTGTCCGACCGGTTACCGTTCCCACATATCCGAATCTGCACCCCGACAATCCCGCCTACCCTCCGCGACCGATGACCACGACAACGACGGTGACCGCTGCCCCGCCGACCGCCGCCACGCCCGACCAATCGTACTACAACCAGAACCAACACCAGCGACCCTCGCCGCCTCAGGAGCAGCAACCGAAACCGGAGCAACCGCAAAACGGCGGCCACTACGTCTCCGCCACACGACCGTCGCCCACACAGAATCCAGCAACGATTGGCGGACCGTTCATCTATCCGCAGTACACAATCAATCCGATTCCCGGCTCGCAACTCTCGACCATCGGCATCTATCCGCCGCGCCCGGTGACCGGCGCCGACGGCGAGCTCTCCTATCCCAACTACAACATTGCCATCTCACATTGGCCCTTCTATGCGCTGCCGTTCCCCTTCAATCTGGAGACGATCAAGGATATCAATACGAGTCTGGGCGCCAGTCTCGCGGCCGGCATTTCACAAGCAGCCGGTCAGCAGCAGCAGTTGGGTGGACTCGGCATTGGTGGTGGGGCCACCGGTGGAGCAGGCGGTGGCGCCGGAGCTGCTGCTGGAGCGTCGGCAGGTGTGCAAGTTGGCGCAAACGGTGCCGCAGGCATCGGCGCCGGCTTCGGCGGTTTGGCCGGTCTCGGTCTAGCTGGTCTGGGCGGCTTTGGTGCTGCCGCAGGAGCTGGATGCGCATGCAATGGCAACACCGCTCAGAACATCAACGCATTGACATCCGGAAACGTGCCTGCATTGCCGGCTGGCGCGTCCAAACCGACTGCTGGAGGAGCGCAGCCAGTGGCAGGTGCCCAGGCGCAACAGCAGCTGCCCATCGGTGGCATCATTGGCTTCATTCCGATCGTGCTCATTCCGGCACAGCTGCCGTGCCAGCAGCCGCAGCACCAGCAGCAGCAGCAGCAGCCACCGACTGCCAATGGCAGCGCCAGCAACGGTGTCGCCTATCCCATGTTCCCGGAAGCATTCCCGTTCGCCAGCAACCGTGCGCCATGCACCAGCTGCCAGACGCCTACTGTCGCTGCGACCAACGACGATGCGCGCGTGCCCAAGCAATTCAGAAAGGCGAAGGTGCTGTGAGACGCTGCGAGCGGGAATAATGCTTAGAGATTATTTATTTTAATGTTCACGTGAACTCGAGCGCTGCTACATGGGGGGAGCGCTCGGAGAAGTGCAATTGCCAGCGAAGACAGTCGATAACGTGTGATTTTCATGAAATGTGTGTAACAACAGGTGTTACATAAATACGAACTATTCTCCAACATGTGTGTGCTCTGCGACACATGCCAACATGCACACTGCTGAATCTATCCAGTGCCGTCGACCTCCGTCCGATAAAATAATTTACATGATAATATTTTTAACAAATCGCAACGATTCACAAATAAATAATTACTACGAGAAACGGTGATTGTTTGTTGCGGGGACATTTTTTCATATTCATTTCTGACTGTTGGCCGCACGTTTTTCGTAGCCGCGATTGCCAGTTGGTCCGCTGGCCTCCTGTCGCACACGTGCATTGCGGTAATAATTGTTGCCCGGCATAAAATACGGCGGAACACCGCCATTGCCGAAACCGCCGCCAAAAGGATTCGGATAGTAGCCGCCTCCGATACCGCCACCAATGCCGCCGGCGCCGCCAATCACGTTCGTGCCGTAGCCGCCCGGATATGCGCTCGGATACGCGCCCGGATATCCGCCGGACGGATACAGTCCGGTCGGATAACCGCCCGTGTTCGGATAGCCACCGTTGGGATATCCGCCATTCGGATAAAGCGGGTAGTTTGCGCTACCAGGGGCACCGTAGTAGGGTGGCCGATTGTACGGCCGGCCGCCATTGCTGTGGAACAGACTGGTCAGGTCGATGACTGTGCGGGATGATAAAATGTGGTAATTTATCAATTTGTGATCACAAAAATGTATTAAACCAGCATACATTTTTCACTGTGTTGATCATCCGCACGGCCGAGTCCAATGGAAAACAGCAGCACCAAAAGTCCTAACGACTGCATTGAGAATGAATAAATAGTATTTTGAAAGCTGAATTATGTTGTAATATTAAAACACTTACAGCACCAGATATAATGCTGCTTGCCATTTTGAATCGATGTCGCTGCTGCGAGTGCAAATTGCGTACTGAATGATTTTTACGTGCGGAGCTATTGTTTTATATTGCTTGCCAGACTCACAGGAACCACAAACACTGGTCGCGAAGATAAACGCTCGCATACTTATTATATTTTGTAAATGTTTGCACAGATTACAGTGTATACGCGATCGCAAAAGCGGGAGGAAGGTGTGCGTCTGTAACATGGTATATTTGGCCATTGACATTCGATACAATCGCGCAGATAACGAACTGTACGAAAATGGTTCACACCGTCTAGTCGTCGTAGGCTCGGTGTGTTATGTAACAAGAACGATACACACGCGATGATGCACCTCAACGATTCCGACATTCAAATTACTCAACAGAAAACGGAAACAGTACACACAAAAAGGCAAACACTGACGATGAGTAGTATAACATAACATTGCACTCTGGCAGTGATTATGGCACAATTATTTGCTCAAGATGCGCGCTGACGCAGGTGAAGGTTGTTCGCTTGTCTGTCGTATAGCCGGCTCTGGTTGACACATTACTTGCCCAGAATAATAGGCCTGTCACAGTATATATAATAACTCAGATACCTTTATTACCACTAGCATAAATAAATACACAACCGCTCGCATCGCATCGTCTCACAGCTGCACATACTCGTCCGAATATCGTTTCGACGATCGAACGCACTCGTTGTCGTCGCCATCGGGCGCTTCTACAACAACTGTCGGCGTCCGCCCGTTGCCGCCGATGTCGTTCTCCACACTCGGAACATGTTGGAACGCCACTTTCGGATAGGCACGTGTCGTTGCATACGGCTGATTAACTCCGTTACGGTTTGCGATCGATGAAAAATGTCGTTCATCGGATTTCTCCGCTCCAATGGAGCTAACCGCCACCACCGCTTCGGGAGCCCGCCGATGCTCCATGTTGTTATTGTTGTGCCCTGTCGCCGTCGCCGGCAGCGCGCTCATCGTGAGCCGCGTCGATCGCACCGAACTGGCGCGCGTGTAGACGGACACCGTCTGATCGCTGCCCTCCGACGGATCGGGGCGCGCGCGCCGAAAAACGGGGAAGCGGCGCTGGAACTCACGCTTGAACTTCTCGTTGTAGATGCCGTAGATGAAGGGATTGTAGCAGCTGTTGCTCATCGCCAGCCAGTCGCTGCAGAAGAACACGATGTTGATGTAGCGGAACTCGTTGATCGAGGCGTAGGTGACCTGCAGGACGTGGTAGAGCTGCAGCGGGAACCAGCACAGGCCGAACAGCAGCACAACGATGATCAGCATTTTGATGACCTTTGGGGCGGAATAATGTGTGTATACTGTGTAAAATAACTATGTTTGGTTCGGCCAAACGCAACTCTATTTACGCGTTTCTTGTTGCGCAGCAGCGTGACGTCGCGCGCGTCCTGCGCGTTGCCCGGCGTCTTCGAGCCCCACAGGCGCACCGCCATCTGGACGTAGACGAAGCTGATGACGCAGAACGGTATGCAGTACTGTGGAGAGTGCAGTCGTTTAGATTAGCATAATGTTCGTATAGTTTGAATGTTAGTCAAATTGCACTTACTTGGAACAGAACGATCGCATAGCGGAAGTACTGCATTTGTGCCCAGGACATGTGCACGACGTCACAAAACGGCTTGTTGTATGTTAGTAATGTGCCATCAGGATCTGTGTTAAGAAAAAAAAACGAGTTTATGAATAACATGTAGAAACTATCAGGAGGTGTTTTCGGGTGTTTAAATTTAACTCCTTCCAGAGCCCAGAAACAATTTAATTGTAATAGACAATAAATGTAGATAGAATAATGCGTCGCAGGATCCAAGGTGTTTTCATTTAAAAATGTCAATGATCATTGAATTCCATTTTGTCCGCCCTGCTGGGCGCTCTTTTTGTCTCATATCTTCTTGACATAAGGTACAAAATTATGGACAATCTCACTGCTCACATGCTAAAATGAATACTTCTGTGACCGGATTACGAAAGTGATCTAAGCTTTTGAATAAAATCGTAGTTCTGTGATTTGTTTATAGAGTACCGACTTTGGTCAGTTTCATATACAGTCGATTTCAATATCGAGACAAATCTAGGTAGTTTTGGCCGCAATGAATCGTTATCGTTTTTGTGATTTATCGTTCTTGTGATTGCCTACGCCTACACGTGAAGTAAATAGTAAATACGTTAACAATTTATGCATTACAAGTTACAAGTATAAAAATACAAGCATCGTCGAAAACGTCGTATTTTGGTGCATAATGTTCTACTCGCTGGTCGCATTGCAACGGTAGAAAGATTGTTACAAGTTGTTTTCGATTTGACTTACAGAACCGTCTTCAGTTTACAGTGTGAGTTTATTCAAATGAATGGTAATACAATTTATTAATTCTTCGATGCATGATTCTCTCAGCATTAAAAGAAGTGTAGGTAATTTGTAAATTGCATGTATGACTTCCTTACAGGCCCGTAGCCAGGATTTCATTTTGGGGGGTGCAGTTCGGTCAGCCAAACTTCATAAAATCGCAATTTTCTTAACACAACATCAAGACTTCTTGAAAATCTGTTTCTAAATATACTGATCATAATATGACAAACCTAATAGGGAGTTTAGTTTAAGTTTAACTAAACTAACGTTAGTTTAGTTTTTATGAAAAACCTTCATTTTAATGACATTACGAACATGCGAAATGATAACTCAACCGAAAATAGGGGGCACAGGTAACACTTAACTATGTTATCTGAAAACCTTGTCAGCATGGCCCGCAAGACCCTGGTTTATTACAGATTTGTCATACGGAAATCGATTAAATTCTTCATTAACGACGGATGCGGAATGATAACTCAACCAGAATAAGGAGGCACAGACAAAACTTAATAATATCAGAATTATTCTACTGCGTGGCCCGTAGGGCCCAAGTTTTTTTTAAAAGGGTTTTCATACTTACTTTCGACGCGAATGCCCAAGTGGCACATAGCGCGTACACAAACTTCCTCCATACCTACTTTTCATACGGAAATGTATTTGATTATTTTGTGTCGTCCTCCGCGAAACCAGTGAAAACCCAAATTAAAGTAACGAATTAACTCTGCTTTCAATGTGTGTGCCCACTGCCCACCCATTTTGCCCAAACATAGGGTTTTCTGGCCCTAGGGGCAATCAGGCTTGGGGGCAAAGCCTTTCTTTCTTAGCCACAGGTCAGAATTATTTATTATATGTACGAGAATAACTTTCGTTCAATAAAAATGCATCATTAGAATTTAAAAATTATTTTAGGGAAACGTAAAATAACGAGAGACAAAGTAGATGTCAGAATATGGTTTATATACTTTAAATTTCCGTTCGTATAGGTCCAAACGGCATTGTGAGTCCACACTAAAGGCTATCAATTGTTGAACAATACGCATAGCAAATAGTTGGATGTTTTACATGGAGATTAAACCATCAACATACTATTAAAATCGGAATATTGGTTTCCATACTCACATTTGATCGATTCCTCAACCTGAACTACGCGTAACGAATACGCGATCGGCAGCGCCGACACCAGCGACATGATCCAGATCAGCAGAATGGTGATTTTGCACACGAACTTGGGTGGTCGTGCTCTGCGCGATAAAGCGCATATTAAATCAATTTGTTTGTACTGCATCATCGGGCGCATCTCACTCACCGCAACGGATTGATAATGGCACGATGCCGATCGATGGCGATCGCTGTCAGCGTGAACACCGACACATTGACACTGACCATCTGCACGTACGGACAGAAGGCGCACATGAACTCAGGTAGCACCCAGCGCTGCAGCACGGCTGCGTGGAACTGCCCGCGCAATCGACGAGTCAATACGAAACACATATAAATATACACTGCGTGCAATCAATCACCGAACATCGCGTGCATCCACATCCACACACACAACTCATTGAAAACAGCTCAATAAAAACGGATGATTTACGCCCGACGGACCGTGCACAAATATACAACCCCGGCTCATATGAGACGAAGTCGCGAGCATTCACCTGAAACGGTATGGCGAACATGCCGATAATCACGTCGGCTAACGCCAGATTGGCGATGAACAAATTGGTCACCGATTGCATTTGTCGGGTGCTCGCCACAATCCAGATGACCAGCGTGTTGCCGATGACAGCCAGCAGGCTGATGGTGCCGTACAGCACGGAGAGCAGCACCAGCAGGCCGACGGGCACATCGTAGAGAAACTCTGTGTGGTGATTTGAGTTCGTGGCAAGAGTATTTCAATGTAGAGGTCTTAAATCTCCGATTTTCCTTCGATTTTACCTGTATGCTCCCGCGTGTGTGCTGTAGAATCTACGTTTGGCAATATTGCAGACAAATTGGTGGCCATTACTTCTCCCACCATAGTGTCCCGAATGTGAGATGAACTGAAACACAAACATAAATTAGCCGCGATGCGTGGCACAAAAATCATACGCGAACAACACGAATTTATGCACATATGTGCACAACTAAACAAATATGCGTGTAGATTTAGCGCTGATCGCTGATCACCATGCGTGGATTGTTTATTTACGTCTGTGCACGTGCATCGGGTGATATCCACTAGGCTAAATAGCGTTATCATCTTACGCGGCATGAGCACGCGAACACATATACGATACGAGAGAACAACATAAAACACTGTGTTTACATAAGAAACTGCGATTTTCGGAAATAACATGCTGTGAGGAATACAAATTGCAAATCAAACGGTCGCCCACTTGAAATCGTGCATCTATACAGTCTCTCTGTGTCTGTATAAATGTGAGTGTCGGCAATAACTTTTCATTTCGTTGTGAACGAGCACTCGCGCGGGAAAACACAAAACAAACGGTCAATCAAAGTTAGATTTAGATGCAGTTCACTCTCGAAGGAAAATTAAGTTGCTTACACAGTGCTGTGAATGAGTGGATTTATGATTAATTTACACAACTCGATCTGTGCAAGTGCGCGAGTTCGGAAATTTTCCACGCGAAATGATTGTACACTTAATTGAACGCGGCGTATTTTCGACTCGGATCCGATCGGTGGATTTCCCCGACATCGGCGTCGTCGGCGTCGAGAGCGCGCACGGTTCCGAGGTCGCTAGTGGCCGAGCGTCGATTTTGGACTAACCGTCGTCTGGAAAATCGCAAATCGCCCAAGCGCTCCGCGCACTCGGTTCGAATTAGGCGATGATAATTTTCTGCCACTGTGTGTGTGTGTGTGTGTGTGTGTGTGCGTGTGTTTGCGTGTCTGCCGTTCTGAGTGTGATACCGGGTGTACATGTGTATGTGTATTCTTCGTCGTGTTTGTGTGTGTGTGTATCTTCGATAGCATATATGCGCACGCGATTTGTTTACGCTTCGGCAGCGGGAGCCGTGCACCAACATGCTCGGCGCTGCTCCCGTTTAGCGCGTGTGTGTGTGTGTGTCTGTAATTTGTCCGGCGCTACGAACGCAGTTTTTATTTCATTGTTCGTGTGCGCGCGCGCCAAGTTGCCTCTTGATGTTTGCATTTTGCTTTGCATAAATACAGTCATAATGTATAGTAGTAGTATGTGTCCGGAATGTATATAACTCATATCTGTCTACTGCATGGTTATTGTTGGGTATGTGTGAGTGTGTGTGTCTGTGTGTGTGCGAGTGCATGGCGCAAGCGTCACGACGCCAACAGTAGCAGTAGCAGTAGCAACAGCACCGTTACACAAGCGCGACACTATAATTATGTTTACATACGAAAGGAGTGTCGCCGCCGCCGCCAACGCGCAGCGTTTTAATTGATTCGGCGCGCTCGCTCGCGTATAATAGCCCACTCACCCATACAGAGCAGCAGCAACAGCAGCAGCGAGGCAGCGGGGTGCAAATAGTGCTATCAATGCTTCGCGTGCGCATGCCGTGGACGTCCGTGCGTTATTTTTAGCCACCTGTGTTGTACGACGCCGCTGTGTTGCTGTTGCTAATTTGAACAAGCGCTGATTCGAAAATAAATTAGACACTGTGTCGAGTCGATACAATTCTTGACCCGCCGATATATTCATTCATCGGGTCGGCACACTCTATTCGGATTCGACGGTGACAGGCATGACAGGATGCACATTCATTCTTGATTTGTTGTATAAAGAAACTTTATTGCAGTATTCAAATTTGCAGACGTTTCTGGTAATTCTTGCGAACAGATTACAGAATACAATTCATGCGTATGATTTCGTCATATGGATTTTCCCACAGTACAATAAAAAACAAACCATTATTTTATAATAAATTGAGATGTTCGAATTGGAGCGCTTAAAACACGACGATTTTGTCGTTTAATGCGCGATAAGAATATGATGCAACGTACAAAAAGTCCATGATCGACGAGATCGACAACAGTTAAACCAAATCAAACCAATGCGATGTTCCTGAGTCGCATGACGCATGCCGCATTACGCTCTAGAATTTATTTCAGCAACATCGCCACCACCAGACGCCACAGCACCACCACCGAGCCCGAATAGAACACCGACCAGAAGACGGTCTTCATCAGCACATGCAACAGCCGCAGCCGCTCGTAGCGTCGCCGGCACGACTCCAAATTAGCGTAGCTCTCCTTGAAGTAGTAGCGCTTGATGCCGGGCAAATAGGAGACAAAGTACTCTTTCCAATTGATGGTCGCAATGTCGAAGGGCAGCCCGCCGTGGCCAGGCAGCTGGCGCAGCGTGTGGGACAGCTTGCGCACGTTGTCGTTGCGCACGTGCCAGTCGCGCAGTCCAAAGTACGACATGACGCTGACAACGCGACACATACGCTGATAGCCCTTGGTGTAGCTGCGAACAAATGGATGGAAATTGGGTGAAATTGTGAATACATTGGGCTTGATTACGAGAACTGTCAAACAATTATAAGCATCGTTATAGCGAGGTGCGTGTGTGTTACTCTTATTGGTAAGCATGTAAATATTTTGGTGTTTACGTTGCTTGACTCGTAATCCACCCGATTGATAGCTTGTTTCTCGCATGAAGATGATAATGGTGTAAAACTAGTGTGATCAGTTGTACACCAGTTGGAAAATGATGTGCGCATTTTCCAACTGATTTTCATGAAATCATATTTGTTTTCTATTTGATTTCAGCAAAATTCCTTCTGACTAGTTTTTAAATACAATATTGATTTAGTCGTTTGATGGCATGTTGCCTCAGGATCGTGAATAGTCTCATATTGCTCGCGTACAATTTACATTCTAATACAATGAGTTCAGAGAGGTTAAGTTGACGTGATGATGATTCGACAGTCTCGGGTTATGAGTAACGAAGAACAATGAGTTCATGGAGGTCCTTTTTCGTGATGATGATTCGACACTCAGGTTATGAAAAACGATCGTTCTGATTCTTCGACATCAAAAAGGTCGTGTTAACAAAAACGGTTGGCTCCGCACGTATCCACACTATGGCTCTACGCAAACTTTCCTAATAATTAATTCGAATATGAATCTATCATCCAAAGGCCATGAATACATCGGCACCAACCATAAATCCGCAAATATGAACGTTCCTAATTATGCGTTCTCCAAGGTATGTATGACGAATGGAAATCAAAAGATATGAATATATATCCCCATTTGTTCGGCCGATATAACACAAATATCTTTAGTTTCAAGTACGAGCACTCATCGTATCCCCCACTCACACTCTCTTCTGTCCGCCCAACGTCGCCAGCGCATCCAGCACATATCCCGGTATCGTGTGGCACAGCAGATTCGCCACCGCATACAACCATCGCGACGACACAATGCCGTACGAGAAGTACCACAGCGCCTGGTCCAGAGGCTCGTGCAGACCGCCGCGCGCCAACTGCATGAACCGGCCCCACGTCAGATTGTTCTCATCCGAGATGTAATTGTACACCGGCAGCTCCGCCTGCGTGCGCATGCGCCTCGCGAATCGCCGGTGCGTGTCCCAGGCGCTCGCCAGCATCGCGTTCACGCAGTAATCGGCCGGCACCAAATTCGCCTTCTTGTCGGCGTTGCCGTACAGCACGTGCAGCAGTCCGCGCGCCACGCCCACGCACAGGCCGGACGGCCCGTTCAGATTGTCCGTCCAGCCGGGCACCGGTTCGCGGTACGTCGACAGCACGATGGGCGGTCGAAAAATGCCCGCCGGCATGCAGTGGGCGCGATGGTTGACCAGGCCCTCCGAGCAGCGCTTCGTCATCGTGTAGGTGTTGGGCATCTCGGCCACCAGTGTGGCGTTCAGCTGGTCCAGCTGCTGGTCGTCGAGGGTGCGCGTCAGCTCGATGATGCGCTCGTAGCCGAGCGCCTGATCGTAGACGCGCTCGTCGATGGTGCGACGATTGCAGTTCGAGTAGAGCGTCGAGATGTGGAGGAACGACTGGGTCAATTCGAACGAGGAGACAATGTGTACTTTTAATAGAGTCAGTCTTCTGTAGTGGGGGGTCATGGGGTTAGGGAACAGGGTAGAGTCTGATCGTTCTAAGCCTTATTCAGTAGTTTAAGCTTAGTTCCAGTCTTGCA
>JANTBZ010007780.1:0-14353 GCA_024741255.1 Exechia fusca
TTGGGCACAAACGAGCAGAAAAATGCTACACATCGCAACCGTAAATTGGCGAAAAAGTAATATTGTTCTGCTTTTGGCGTCCGAGATCCTGTTTTTTCTGCGCTTGTGCTTTCGTATGTAATTTGTATAATACATTGGTCACGAGAGGGTTGGCGTTGGGGTTGGCGTCCTAATTACAAGACCTTTGCTGCTTCGCTGATGTATTCAGGTTTTTCGGCGGTAATGTTTATCTTGTTGCTGAAGAACTGAGAGATTATTGATCTGGTGCTCAATACACACACGACAGGCCCAAAAAACATTTATTTCTTTTGAACGGAGTAAGTTTTCCGTACGTGCTAGCGGTCGATTCCTGCAATTTGTGTTTACTAGTTTACATCAGCACATCTATCTAACGCGATGACAAACTTTAAAAAACAAAAAATATCTTTGACAAAACTTCAAAGTGTGAGACTCAACAGGAAGTTTGAAATGTGTCGCTTCTCTGGCACGCCGATGAAAAGTTTCGTCTTGTCTCGAGTCTTCGTCACATCGAATCATTGTTTACAGATGGGACATCCCTTCCTTGCAAGCGTCGTCAGAGCACTCACACACCTACACCATGTGGAAGTATTAATGATTTGAATCCATTTATTTGATATGCTGATGGGAACCTGATACTTTCAGTATACACAGTTTTTTTTTAAATATCCCGCATGAAGTTGAAAAATAGATTAATTGATTGTTTCCGAAACTGGTCGGGCCAATAGCTTCGGGTACAAACAGACGGAGTATCGAACACGAATTTGTCACTGTAGTATCAAGATTGACGGAATTTTCAAGGAATTTGCATAGTTTGAGATGAATTGAAACACTTGAAGAATAACACATTAATGTAAGTACGATATTGTGTGATTCCGATTATTATTTTATCCTTGAGACTCACAATGGATCAATTCTGGTGCCTCTGACGTCAGCTATGATGCGACTGAACGACCAGTCGGTTCCGTCGGTTTAACAATAGCCCAGTATTATACCGCACCACCCAAACTGTCGTGCTGTCAAAGCATGCATGCATGAAATGCAGTAACATCGGGAGCGGAGTATCCACAAACACAGGCTCTCGGTCTCGTGGTATTGAACGAAACTACGGATATAATTAATTTGAATGGTCTAAGCGACACAATGGTCACATCACCCGTTGATTTGCTACACACACTCACACATACACTTGCATTTGCACATGCATGTCCGGCACCGATGGTATTGTGTTCGGTCAGTTCATCAAAATCAGTTGTGGGCAACAGCAGCAGCAGCAGTGGACAGCACAATATCAGCAGTTTCCTGACCAACACATCACACAGACATTTCGAAGGACATGTGGCCGCTATATGTAGTACTATATACCGATGTATATTTCCGTGCTACGACGCGTAAGTTTGTAGCCGTTCGTTCCGATTCGCTTGGTCGGTCAAAGTCACTTCTGTCGAGAACGTCTGTCCCAGCTGGTTGAGCATACATTTGCGTGCAAGCAATGCGATAGATCTGAATGTGCTGCTGTACGGCCACAAAGACGTGGTCAAGAGTTTTGAGTGGGTTGAGATTTATGCATATTTTTGTATCTTCGACATTATGCTGGACATCCCTGCTGTTGATTCCAACCGCAGAATGGTTTGCATTGAATAACTTTGAATTTCGTCAGGATTCTCGCCCTGGCTACTGAATATTTCCCAGTGTTCGTTTGCGACAATCCCGACGATGGGGGAAATGTACAACGATCAAAGCGTTCTTGATTGTGTCGGCTCGGAAATCGTGAAATCAAATTATTTTCGCGAATGGAATTCTTCGGAATGAGTTTCGCGATTGCAGCATTTCTATATCAATTTGATATCTGAGTCCGATTGTTGCCTTCTTGCAACAATCGGACGCAGAACGAGCGCGTTAATTCCATGAAGTTGAAACTTTTGAAATAATCTCTTTGTTAGAATCCGATTCAACAATTTGCGATTCTGCGTCGTCGTGCAAGCGGATTGTTTTGCTATCGTCGTATCAAAGAACTGACTCGTTAAGTGTTGCGCATCGTCGCTTGAGCTCGCTCAAGAAAGTTATGCTGATGTTTTTTGATGTCGTGATGTTCATCTTGGAAATATACAATTCCTTAAACTAAACTATTTTGCACAGCATAAAGCATTGTGAGTAAAGCATTCTTTCACTACGTCTAATGCCAGAGTATTCACTTGGTAACGCCGAAACCCAGCATAAAATGGTATGGTGTAACCGTTTCTGCGACGCGACAATTGATTATTAGCGACAAATTATTCGTATAAAGGCTGAAAGTCTGTCACACATAGTTGAACTTTGAATTCATCGTACTTTTCAATTAATTATAATAGTCCAGTGCGGCGAATGAAATATTTGTGTCTAAAACATTTTTGTTATGCTCATGAGAAGTTTAATTCGTCGCCTGACCAAGCTCGCGCAATGCGTTCAATTAGCTGGCAATCTGCACCTGAATTCGATCAGTTCGCACATTGCTCACATCGACAGCAGCAACAGCAGTAGAGCGCCGAAAAGCGCTGACGTGTGTTAGACATGTCAGGACTGTTCAGGAAGCGTAATCTAAATAGAAGCCGTGCGAAATTCATATTATTTTGCATATTATTATATTTCATCGCTGGTGTGTGAATGCAAATCGATATACGAAGATTGGTTTCATGGCTATTACTATATTATTTAACAAACGTTTGTATAATAATGCATTTTCGATCAAATCATCTAATATTTTTCTATTTTTCATAATGATGATAATTTAAAAAAAAATTCGTGCATAACCTCGTCATCAATGCAACTACGTCTAGTTTATAATAACATCTGTAAATATATTATATTGGTGCACTTTTAGCATAATAGTACATAGGGCAGACTTGGTCTCGGGCTACACATTGATTGGATGTTTGATTGGAGCGAACCTTTTATTCCATTCAATATTGTTATGATATCTGAATGTTCACGGTTTTTCCAATACTGTGTCCAAGTTCAAGTGTGTGGTGATGTTCAAACACGACCCATAACTTTCAGGCGGAGTGTCATCGAGCATTATCTTCCCACATTTATCCGTCCAGGTCAGACGTCAAGTTATTAATAGATTCCGTACACACAAAAAAGGTCCAACGAGAAAGAAATTCACATTTGATATGGGTAAGATTATGTAATATGCAAACACACCGCAGACAAATATGAAATTCTACATACCCGTGGCTCGATAAATATAATAATGTCGTTTTGTCTAGATTTGTTAGCTCTTCAATATTTGTCTACATGGAAAAAGTTCAATCTCAACGGAAGTAAGATTTCCCTGTTTGTAAAGTGCGTTATAGATGTGCATAAAGAATAATATCTCAAATCTCTCATGAACATCCGGAAAAAGAATGCACATGCTACACGTAATTTTTTTCCGACTCGTCCTTATTCGGCATATAAATCTTGAATAATCCAGATGACAATTCATATAACAATTCCAAATATTATCAAACATCATGTGATCATCATGTGTCAACGGCCCTAATTCAAACAATCTCGCTTAAATGCAGGCTCAAGCAATCGTTCGCACTTACACTTTCACATGTTCTACAGATAAAGATGTTTGTTGTTCATCTTGGTGCCAGAAATAACGCTCCCCATCGCCTGCAATTTCGCTGATGTAATATCGCTAGTTAAATGATATGATGTAACGCATAACTTGATGAACATCGCGCTCGACATGCTATATTTCTCGGGCACTTTGCGAACAGCCGACGACGACGAAAACGAGTAACGAGATTATTGCCTCTTCCGAGCATCGTCACAAACTCTTTGCTCCCAGAGGCCGATTGGTGGCAATTCAATTAAAACTGCTGAGCTATCCGCAGTTTGTGAAACACAAACACAGACCCACAAATCAATTTGATTTGAAATCTGGGTAATCGATTTATATGCAGATTAATGATGAATCGGTTTCGAAAAATACCGTACGAAAGATGCATTCGTGTCAATATTTGCATAGGAAAACTTACTAGACCACGAGAATAGAATATGCGGACAATATGGTGTCGTCATGACATTCATAACCGTTCAATGCTGCATGCATTATTTTGATCTTATAATAATTAGTTGACCACTCACCATTGAATTCGATTTGTGCTTGATTATTTTTCCACTTATGCATTTTTCTGGTTGGTTTTATTTCAAGGTCGTCGTTGTTATTTTTCAGTGTGTTGTTTTTCAATCTGTTTATAAATTGATTAGCAACATGGTCACGAGTTCACCAACATCGGAAATTGTCGAGTGTTGAGGTTGCTAATTTGCATTTGTGTGTACTTTGTCGCTACGACGAATTTCTTCAAGAGCCAAGATATTAAATCAGCTACCACGATCGGCATACACCAATATTGGCATAAAATAACATTATGTTTCCATCGTGCCTTAGCTCGTCTTCAAGTATCAGAAGCCTAACTGATATTGCGTCGTTCAATATATATTTACAGTGAACTTATCGATTTTCATATAACTAGCAAATTCATTCAAACGTAATTTTTGAATAACAATACTCAAAAACCATATCTGGTAAGCAGACTATTAACAATACATTTATACACGTGATTCTCGAATCCTCAAGCCATTTGAGCAATTGAGTTCGCCCAAAATTCAATAGGACTATTGAACAATGCCGTAATTCGACGAATGATGCCATCTGCAGCAGACGTTTATATGTTCAATGTTCAGATTGGTTTTTGTGTTCACAGCAAGTCTGTAGTCGTGTGAGCATCGTAATGCATCTACAGTTGTATTCCTCTACAGGGAAATTGTACTAATATTTTAAAACTAAAGGTATCATCAAGACAAGGAATCACAATTATAGTTATGTTGATTCAAGTAGGCCATAATTATGCGAACGATAGAGCGAAATTGTCCTTGATAGAAAATACACGAATATGAATATGAATACTGAAGACTTGAACAGCTCTTACGACAACGACTTCATGGCTTCATACTGGGAGACGTCATAATTAAAGTAATTACATACGATACTTCATGTGTCTGCGCATGCTGGAAAATCGACGTCAGGCTGCTCATCTCAGGCAATTATTATCGCCACGTGTTTACACACGAACGCGGAATTTTCGAACATGCTGATGTAATTAAATACTACAATAAGAACACCCCCGCCTCCGCCATCGCAACCGGAACAGATGACGACGATGCAATGAACGCTCGCAATTAAAATGTTTTATCAACGCTGTGTGGGAATGGTTGTACACATCCTGCATGCTCGTAAGAGCCACACATTAAGCGCATGGGTGATTTTATGGACCACAGCCTGTCTGCTTGGAGTATCAACATTCATTACCACCATCACATGTACACGAAATATGTGTGCAGATCGACGATAATGACAGTCCAGTAATTATATTATTATGAATTTAAAACTTGTGAATATAGAATCTTCTTCTTTAACTTCACAAACGGAGCCCAATTAAAACGTCGACTATGGCCTCAAATTAGTGGCTTTGCTAAGAGTACAACTTTGTGCACTTCGGTGAGCGTTTTATATGCTCTTCATTCTTCAGCAGCGTACCGCGCACACTCCACACACTCCAAGCTTCAAACATATAATTCGTCGTGAACGCTTTTGAATGGCTGCATGCGTCTGCGTATGTTTGTATGTCACGCCCGATAAGATTGCGCTGAAAAGTCGTTGAGTACACATCACGCTTCGACGGTATCGCGAAAATAGCACTGATTAAGATTGACAATTGAAGAACTTTGATATATTCTTCAATGTTGGTTCTGAATATTGGAAACAGCTCCTGAAGCCAACATAAACTGTCCTAAATGTTTCTTTCCACGGTACATTCAATAGCATAATGAACATGAGAAACATCTGCTCGTGTCCTGAACATTCTTCATGCACACACTAAATTTGGATGTTTTGCATACAACCAACGAGCGGATGCACATTCGTTGATCCGTCGACGTGGTTACCCTCAAACACTCGAGATGAGTGCATACGATACTCAAGATATTAATACAAGAACGATGATTGACGTCGTTGTTCATAGTGATATGTTGCACAAACTTTCGTTTTGTGTGTTTTATATACAATCAGTGGTATTGTGAATGTTGTGCCATTTATCACGCAGCTACACGCAAACCTCTCGCGAACAAGATGCTGCGTTTCGCAGTCACATTGCAATTGGGAAACTTTCGGTACGTGCTCGGACGGCCGAAAACGCTCCAGCAGCAGTGACAGCCTGAGCACTGTTGCAGTTTGTCTAGTGTCGAATCGAGCGGCCGCGTTCAACTCGTGATTGATTAATGATTTCTTGTTCGTGTCATGGTGTGACTGCAATCGAAAGGGTTGAAGGACATTATTGAGCATTCCCGGACGAAACGTAATGCAGTATAATATAAAATGTATGGGTATATTATATATTGCTCCAACTATAGGTATATATCTCTTTTTCCAGCATATGCACGATGTAATCAAGTCGTTGAAAATAATGGACAATCATGTTCAGCATGAAAACGATGCGCCAACATTTACTTATGTTTCAAGTTTACTTTCAGAGCTCCCAGTTGCACTCAATTCCAATTGAATGCATTCGCAACGATAGTAAGCATAACTTCAGAGTTTGTGATGCGTTTTCACGACTCCCCCACTCACAAGGGATCCAGTACGCACACTCATTCGTGATTCGTGAACATAAAAATGCGAACATCATATCTGATAGCACTCTACGACACTTATCAGGTTAGTTTCTTCGGCCGAAGCGTTAAAGCGGAAAAGTGATTTGATTTTGGAACATCTGAATTCTGGGAGAAGCTTGATAGGAACATTATACCAGTCTCCTTGATGAATTCAACGTTGATATTAAAGTTATTCATAGCATTTATTATATGCAGTTTGAATAGAATCTGGAACGTGGTTGCAAACAATGATTGGTCCCCTCTTGAGATTAAGGCACATTCGGTACCCACAAATACGCACCTCGAATCACCGAGCTAACATGCCAGAACCAACGATCATGTTGTTGAGCTGCTGGAAGGCAGATTATGTCTTGTGGTGCTTTGTTGGCAGAAACTGGTAGGGAAACGGCTTTGTGTAAACTTATCCGTAAATTGACCGCGAGATCGGATTAAATCACCATCAAGCATAAACATATGTATTATCTATGTATTCTGATGTTAGCCCCTTTACACATACCATGCGTATCATGTCTTAAATACATAATCAAGCTCGACGTTCTACAACACTCAAGTAAGAAAATGTGGTTGATCTGATATTCGAATAATGTATAATACTTAAGACTCACATCATACAAATACAAGCAGTTAGCCTATTACGCGCAGAAGTATAGAATAATATAGAACTCGTATATATTCAGAAGTATTCATTGATAACCTGGAGACACTCCATACAAAGCCACCATTTACATCTGCCCAAAACAATGGACATTTAAGTATAATTACCATGTCACCTCGTTTAATATCACATCGAGTATATCGACACTCGTGATACATGAGAGAATCGTGTGTCGTTTTTGTTTATTGTCATGGGTATTCGATGTTGTCCAAGTTCGAGCGCTTATATATTTCCATCGGAAAACTATGGCTATTTGCTATGTGCTATGTGACACAGAAAGTTTATCAGCATCAGGCAATAGGCCAACGCCATCGAAGTTCTGTCGTAACTGTCGGATGAGGTAATTTATCGCCAACCGACAACGCTCATTGGGTGTTGTCGTTCACGTAATATCAAAATGCGTTAGCCGTCGAATAGTCGTTAGTATAATTAATCCATTCAGTGTAGTTATTCAGGTTGTTGTACTTGCATTCTGTTCCGTGACGAATCGACAAAGTGGCGCGTTTAGGTGGGCGGTTCGTTGGGACCTCGATGTGATGTAATGTGGCGGCCAATTGTCGTTCTGTTAATTACATCGCATCATCGCATCTACTAAATCGTTACGCTGCGCGAGAAAACTGTTTCTGATTGACAATAATTCGTGTTCAATTATTGGGAATAATAGAACGAATTACCGTTTGTTGAGGTCTACGCGTCTTTACAAAATACGTTCGTTTTATTTGCTTTTCTGATACCACATACTATGCTTCAATTATCACACCTATTTATGGCTTAACGGATTGAATGAAGTTGTTGAACTGTAATCCCCAGATATAGATAGCATAGACAGCATTTTCCGCCAATATATTTTCAAGCAGTTCATTCAGTTAAAGTTTGTGCATGAATCATATAATCCCTTATAATCCAATGTCGTGGATTTTCCATGAAGTACTATGTTCTACTATCCTTATATTATTCTATCAGATGATTGTTTAAAATGCGCGAAGTGCTATATCGAAAAGCGCAAAGTGCTGTATCGATGTTCCTGTTATCGTCGGCGCTTTCACGCATCGAAAACACGACGACAGGTTAAACATGCACATTTTTGCACATCAGCACATCGGAAGCCCCCGGAGTGCCTGATATTTGCAGTATTCCGCCGACACCTGACAGCTCATCGCAGTAAATGTGCGGTTATTTGCAATAATAAATACGCATTTAGTGCTGACGAATATTTGCTCTGCACTCGTAAACTCGACCGAACATGCGGTCGGAGCGTGGGTGATGATTGTGCGGATTTGGTCGCCGCTGCCGTACTCACAGTACAACGTACATGTGTGACATGCTTCCGCTAACAAATCTACCACCCCCGGTTAACTGGCGAGACTCGAACATTTCTGGGTATCTGTTTGTTAATCGTTGCGTATTTGTCAGCACGTGCTCGGCTGTCCATTGCGTTCAACGATGATATGAATGAACGATCAAATTTGTTTCCCAATTTATTGAATAACTGTGATCGTAAATAAGCTATTCCTCGATGGACACATTCAATTTTGAGACTGCAGTTTTCGCATCAATTTTGTACATAACGCTGTTCCAAACCAAATTCGTGCTCACGTCTTCAGAATGCATGTTGTGCTTGTTCACAAATCCCATACAATGCGTTGGAGATGCAAACACCGACATCAAGACCGGTAAGTAATGGAACAGAGGTTCATGAATAATTCAGTTATTCTATGATTTTCGCAAGTGTAGTATGTGCGTGCATACGTGCGGATGTGGAAGTTACTTCGAATTCATTGCAAAGTTGAAGCATTGATAAAGGAGAATGCTACGGAGGAACACAAAGTGGAATAGATATGTTATGGCTTCACGTAGCAAAATTATATTCAATATGCATCAAGTCTCATTCTGACGTGAACGATCACGCCAATGCTCGCAGTTAGCATAGAAATCGATGTTCGCGCAGCAACCAGCATGACATTCGTTTAGAGTTCATATATAAATGTTCGAGGGCGCAGAGAGAATACTATGAAAATATGTGTAAGATAAGACAGTACGCTGTATTGTTTAATAAACAATCTTGCCAACAACTTCTACGTCACATGACAACAATGATTCAAAGTAGAATAGTAGAATAGTAGAATAACTCAACGAACCAAAATACTGTACCATTGCCTCGAGCATGCAATTTAACGGTTCGCGTTCATGAGATTTCTGGTAGAAAGCACCACTAGCCAGTTTCAACCTAATGCTAGCATTCACTGCGGCGACAAATTAACATGGACTAAGCATACAAACTTAGCACACATGCTCCATGTCGAGTGCATGCCAGAGACACACACACTCACACACGTTGCTGCTAACAAGGAATATACGAACATTCCCAGTTGTTCGTACTTGCGCAGCATATTCGCAAATCTGAGCATCACACACACACACACTCACACAGCAACATGCTGCCACTAGTTTCTCTATCACCGCCCCACACGTTGCTGAAAATCTGTGCTGCTGCGGTGCAATGTGTGGGTGTGTCGGCGTTGAGTGTTCCAGAGTTTCCACAGAGCATAGAAAGTATGTGTTTCGGTATTAAGCGCGCTTCTAGCATACCATGGGCAGCATATTAGAGTTTGATGAGGAGCCGCAGTCACCACAGCTTCATAAGCTTCGCGATAATATATTTCAAGGTGCAACTTATTCAATTTGATACCTGCTGGTATTATTCTATATCCAAGATCAGAGAATTTAGGTCAAGTGCTTACTACGCCGACGTCGAGAATGGAGTAAAATTGAAATTCAAACATCCACCCGACTTTATTTATTCATGTTGTTGCAGTCGTTTTAGCTGCATGTAAATCTCGAGATGGAGTCATGGATCTTCTGACGTTTGGATGCATGGTTTAGGACAACGATCTCACTATACAAGAGATAATATATCAAGTGTATTTGGGGGTACATCACAATAACTAAACGCATTATATTATACTATCAATTACGTTCTCCTTCACGTTTATGATTATTATAGATGAACAAAATTGTTCAATGACATGAGCGCAACAGAATTACACTTGACGAACAAAGAATTACTAACGAACAACGAGCTAGTAGAAGATTGCACCTGGCGTCAGCTTCGAGGAATTTGCATATTATGTAGATTTATGTATAGTAATCTACAGACGTGAGTGAAAGCTGCCGCACATGCATAGTATATGTAACAGCTTGTAGCGACGTCGAACTGATAGTGTGCGAAGAGCATATAGAGACTAAAGAATTTATTCGGTCACACATTGGTGCAGCGAGAAGCAAACGGACGAGCGGACACGTCGACGAGGTGACTAAGATGTGTACCTGGGCGGTAGGTTTGCCGTTCTGTGTTTGGATATCATAATGTAAGATGTGATAGATAAGAGGATGGGAAGATGGGGAGTTTACAAACACATTTGTCGCCATATTGGAATGAATGTTCTACATTCTATCGAGAAATAAACTTGTATGAACTCATAATGTTCGAATGATAGTATTTGCAATTCCAATCATTCAATCTGTGTAAGATTTTCCAGTCACGGATGAAATAGTGCAGATCGAATAATAAATCGAATAAATAATCGAGTTCAGATAGTGTACAAGAAAATACCACTCACACTTTCAGTGCATAACATATTATTTCAAAATTTAAAACTCCAGGAATATTTCTGTACTCGACACAATGCAAGATGTTATGCTGTTATGCAAGTAGCACCAATATAATTCAGCTATGTTATGTTCAGACCGTGTAAACATGGTTCGCTTATACTCCGCTGTTCCAATGTCCAGCTACGGTCCATTCGAATATGAATTGGTTGTTTGTCGTTTGAGTTGATGTTGTGTGTGTAGTTAGGCCCGGCACAACTATGGAAAGTTATTAGCACTATGGCCAAAATATGCGCGCTACACAGCGATCGCGGAACGTGTTCGGTTTCGGGCGGAATGGCGAACATGGCTTTGCCTCATGCCATGTACATTGTACATGGCGAATATTTGCCCAACAAACGGGCTACTACAATGCGCCGAAAGCGTAATGCTTCTGTGTTCAGTGTACATTCAGTGAATCAGCGTTTGGCGCACTCGGCGCACTGGGGCAACATTAAAATGGTTGTTTATTGTCTGCACGGCACAACTCGGTTGTGTATGAATTGCAGAGTTCCGCTTACTGTATAAACAATCTTGGTAAGTAGTAGTAATGCTGGTATATATTTACGATATTTCGTCGTTAGATGGGCTTTTCTGCAGTTTACTGGTTTACTGAAGTTACCCGTTGCTCTTTGTTCATTATTTGAATATATATAACTGATGATTTGTGTGAATCGATCGTTACTCCATTATATTTCAAATAATAATGATATCATGTTTTTATATTATATTATGCTCCAGCTTATGCTCGCGTTCTCGGTGCGATGCATAAGCAGGACAAAATATACCTGCGGAAAATTACGTGCAAACTTCAGCCAGTGTCAAGAACGAGCATCATTCCGTTGGATGTACAATTGCACTGCAGCAGTTAGGTAAAATTACAAACACATTGCAAATTCAATTTGGTCTGCAAACAAGTGCATACTGCGCTGAACCCCTCGAGCACTTACACATGTATAGCGTTTGGTCCGAATCAGAAAAAGCTACATAACAACACATACAACATAATAAACGTAATCAAAATTGCCCTACATGGACCGAGGAACCAGGTGTTGGCAATTTTTCACTTTCCAGCTTACCTCCATACACTCATCGGTGTTTCATTGGTTTGGTTGCACCCTGATCAAATGAGTATCAGCCAACGGGCCGAGAAAAAACCACCACCCGACAACATGGTCGAAGAAAATTACGCAAATCGCGTAAGCGCATGCGTTGCTTTGCACTATGGCTGTTTCTCCTGTGCGCCAGCTGGGCGCGAACGAACAAACACACTTTATCAGCGTCGGCCAATTTACGGGCACTGTAATTAGGAGCCGGCGGAGCGGCAGCAGTCCGATGCTCCTGCAGAGCGCAATGGCGCGTGTGAAATTGATGCAACTGCAGCGCTTCGAGTCCAATGAGAGCACACCCACAGGCACACCTCACGTGAGCGGTCTGCTCGGATAATAATTGAGTGCACCATTGCGTTCCAGTGCCAAGAATGTGCAGGGATCACGGAAAGCTCTAATCATGTAACAATTTTGCTAGATCAATTGTTTAGGGATTTAAGACATACAATTATTAAAAGAAGCGCTCGTTTTTCCACTCTACTTTGCTAAATTGTACGTGTGTTCAATCCTAATATTCGCTTGAACATAGAACAGTTTATTACGAATAAATAAATGAATAGATGAACGAAACGATGGTAGATTGTAGATTGGGTATCGTAGTCGGTTTGAATTAAATCTTTTGTTCAAACGCGTAGTCACAGCAGAGAACATAGAACATAGCATCTAAACAGAACAACAATTACATCCAAAGAATAGGTATTAGTGATCCCTAAATAGTTACATGATTTAGCCAGTGCCGACGAAGCTACAACTTTGCTCGGCAAATCATCGGACTCACGTGTGGCAGGTACGCAAACACGCCCAAGTCGTTCGAAGTGAGCCCGGGAATAGTCACTAGCGCACACACTTGCTTTGTGGGCGTGTGTTCATGGCGAGTAATAATTACCTAACGCCCAAGCAGTCTGCCACGAATTGCGGTTGTCGCTCACCGAGAAGCACAAAAGAACAGAAAAACGACGATGAAAACCGGGAAACTAGAGGGCATATAATTTCAGTAGTATATTGTTTTCTGTTGACGTTTGGGCGTCCAAACGCCGAAGTTGGCTTCGGGCGATTTTCATTCGCCTGGGCATTACCGTATGTGTTTTGTATGTTTTGTCCTAATTACAAATCCTCGGCGAACATGTTTTTTTGTTGGCGCGATTGTTTGTCTTGTGAGCAACTACGATGACGTCATAAGAACTGAATGTGAGACGTGCAGCCGTAGGCCGGACAATTTCAATGTTGTTGCGTATAGGAGCATTGCTCAATGCGCAAAAAATAAACTTGCTACGTGCATGACGCGCAGCACAAGTTTCAGGAGTGTCGAAATAACTGCCTGTAGTCAATGAAAAACCGAATAAAATAGTATTGTGTTGAACACGTAGGCACATAGTATGCGTTACATATGCGACAAGCACACGAAACACTTCCATATAGTCACGAGCATTTCGAGTATGCCACACGATACACTCACACTCACTACACGCCATAAAGTCGTAGTGCGGCATGTGCGAAACTTTTTCGCCAGTGCTCGTGGTCGTTGGAGGCATGTTTATGGTTTGAACAAATTCTTATGTTAGAACGCCGAGCTCCCAAATAGAATATATACCACAGGTGAGATCGTTGAAAAACTGTTCAACGTGTGCTGGTCGAATTGATGGTCCACGTAGTTTATTGCACACAGGTAGAACCGCCTATCTCGATTTAATTGGTGATAAAAAACATTGGAAATGTCGAGTCAATTGTTTTCTATTCCTTGTATAAAATCCAACAAGAGGAGTTGACGAACGTGTCGTCACGGATTACAATGAGCTTTCAACTGTTGTTTCTAGAGACAAGATGAAGAAATCCGTATAAAAAGACTTCTGCCATTGTATTTTGCAGGTGTTAGCGACAAACACTTTTTGAAGGGGATAGTGATATTGCAGGATCGCTGAATTTTGGCTATCGGTTATGAAGAAAACTATGTATATTAACAAAAAAACGTTTTCTTTAAAAAGTTGGTGTTAACATAATTGTTACATAATGAATAATGTAATATTGGCAACGTTCTAGAACTTCGTTTTGATCCACATTGTAAATGCATGAGACAAACATGAGCTAATGAAGCGCGATAGGGAACGTTTACTATTATATATTAATTCTCCCTTGCTCATTCTACGGTTCAGTACGTCTACTCACAAAGTGGAATGCGTGCATAACACTGGGTAACAAAATTGAAGTTATGGCATTTATC
>JANTBZ010007891.1:0-14351 GCA_024741255.1 Exechia fusca
AGGACGTTTGAGTTGAAAATCTGGAGCTTAAGCTTTAGTGCCAATTCGGTAGACCTAGCCTTGTCTATCAATTGTTACCATACTTCCTTGCTGATTTCTTCTTCACTAATTGTATGCCGAATTGCTGCTGATCCTGGCAGCTTATGGCTAGATTCCAAATTATTCAAATCCTTTTCGTATGTTGCAAAGCATTCCATACCTTCCAACTCACCCATTATCCCCGAGATACCCTTCAGAGAGTCTCCGCCGTCTCCGCCGGTCGCACTCTGCCCCTGCGCAGCGTTCCCGCCAATCGCTTCCGACCGCTGCTCCCCGCGATACTGATACTCTGCTGCGCTGCCGTTGCGCTCCAGATACTCGCTCACTGTGGGCTGCTTGTTGCGATAGCCGCTACCACTTCCACTACCTCCGCCGCTATGCTTGGCGCGAGACTGCTCGCTGAACGACAGCGAAGAACCGCCTGAGTATTGACTCTTGCTCCGACTGCCGTAGGCCGACAACGATGCGGACGTCGATGCTGATGCTGCTGCCGACACCGAAGAGCGACGCGGCACATTGTCAGTGCCGCTGTCGTCGGCGCGACCGTCGACGATGTGCCGACGATGCTGTGGCTGCTTCTCGCGCTGCTGCTGATGCGTCGGAAGCGGAGGCGACGGTGGCGCCTGCTGCGGCGGCTGCGGCAGCGATTCGGCGTTCGCGATTCGCAGATCTGACGACGACGTGGGGTGATTTACAATTGCAATTAGTTTCATTCAGCAGAGAGACACTTGAGCTGCGCGCTGCGCGGTCGTTTATATTGGCGTTATTTATGTGTGTGTGTATGCCATCAAATATTAGCTGGCGGCGGGACTGGAATGGCGGGTTTATAGTCTGTGTGTCGGAGTGTGTCGGAAAGTATATATTGAGGCAAATTTATGATTCAATAGGATCGGATGGATGGGCGAAATCAAATCAACTAGAGAAGAAGCTGTAGCTAGATAGCAAATGTTTACGCATTGACAAAACGCATCGTCAAACATCTCTCAGAAGGAAGGGATGCGCATAAACGAACTCGAATAGTATACGGAAAACGGAACCAGAATTGTTGTTGCAAAAAACCAGATGCGGATACGCACTACGAGTTAATATATACGGTTGAGGTGAGGATAGATTATAATATTGCGGTTATTTCGACTAATCTTTTATACAGAATGTTCCTTTGTCCGTTGGATAGTATAGCAGAGGAATAGTGAAGTGAGACTCATGTGTAGCGTGTGTGGGAGCGGCGGCGGCGGCGAGGGATGATAGATACAGGTAGAGTATATAGATTAAGGCGCAGTAGAGACCCGTATTTGCGCGAAATCATAATCGAGATCGAGAGGAACCGAAGAGTGAAACCGAAGAAGAACATAAGCGCACACATTTCCGGCGGCCAACCCGCTGCACGTTGCACGTTGCACGAGCGCGCGATTCCCACGCTCTTCTCATGTCAAGGGTCTCTTGACTACGAGAGTTCGCCGGAATCGCGCCGCCCAAACAACGCCCAACGGCCAACCGTGGCTGACACGTGTCAATTTAGTGGAATTTTTAGATTCGTTTTTAGCTTGGTTTTCGAGGTAACAATTACTTTGCCAATTATCGCTGATGTCTTCGAAAACAACAACTTCACCGTCCGCCACAACAGCCATCTTGGTCGGCGAACGCGCAGGCGGCGGCTGCTGATGGGAATCGACGCCTTCAACGTCGACGTCATCGTCATCGCCCACGTTGTTGCCATCCGCGATGCCCTTCGCCATCGCCGCCGCTCGGCTGCCGCCCATGCCAATGCCAAGGCCACCACCATCGACGTCATCGCCGTGTCCTTGGCCCCCAACCTCCTCCACCTCATCGTCGTCATCACCATCGTCACGCCCCTCGGCGTGCAGCGACGACGGCGACGGCGACAACGTCGGAAACCGGTCAACCATGCCATGCAGATGGCCACCACCCTGATGGCCACCGGCGAAACCGTAAGACTGGTAGAACTGCTGCTGCTGCTGCTGCTGCTGCTGACTGTTCACCGGACTGCGTCCGACGCGCAGCTGATGCTGCATATGCCGGTAGTTGTACGGCGACGAGGTGGCCGTGGCGGCGGCCGCCGCAGCCGCCACGGCGGCATACTGCTGATTGTACTGCAGCTGTTCGTGCTGCAGCTGCAGATGGTGATTGTTGAGCCGAATGTCGGAAGCGGAGGGGGTGCCGCCAATGTCCAGCAAATCGGGCGAATTGAGCACGGTACTGGACGGAGTGATCGCCGTGTTGTTGGTGTACGGATGGGGATGGTAGCGCTTGCGCGGCTCCCAGTGCTGGTCGGCTTTGCTGCTGCTGCGAGAGCTGACGAACGGATTGGGTTGATGCTGCTGCTGCTGCTGCTGCTGGTGATGCTGCTGCTGCTGTTTCGAGGCGCCACCGGAGCTCTGCCTCGGGATGAACTCGCCGCCCCCAGTTGGTGGCGAGGACGGCGAATGGGTCGATGGTTTGTAGTAATACCCGCCAGCCGCTTCATCGTTGTTCTGGCCGCGATGGCGCGATGAAGCATACTGATGATGGCGCTGCTCGTTGCCGCTCAGGAACGGATTGGTGCTGATGTTGGGCGACTTGTAGACCAGCTGCTCGCCGCGGCCGCCTCCGCCGTTCATCGATGCGGTGGCATTGGCCAGCGGTGCGGGCAGCTCGGTGGACACTGAGGCGGATGCAGCCGAGGCTGCCGCCTCATCACCACTGGTGGTGGCGGCCATCGTGTCCGAGGGCGGCGAGTGCAGGTTGTTGTTGACGCTGTTGTGGTCGGACTGGGGATGGGGCGGCGTTGAGCGGCGGTGTTGCTGCTGCTGATGGTGGTAGTTCTTGGTTGAAGCGGACGGCTGCTGCGGAGGCTGTGCGGGATGCTGGGCAGCTGAGGCGGCCAGCGTCGCGGTCGACATCGAGGCCGAAGACCTTGGGACGTTCGATGGCGGCCGATTGTTGTTGACCGCTGCGGCTGCGGCTGCGTTGCTGATGTGCTCACTTTTCGGCCGGCATTTCGGGAAGAGGATGGAGAGCTTCTCGTTCAAGCTGGCGTTGCTCGAGTCGCCGAAAGCGCCGTCCAGGCAGCCGCTGCTGGAGCTGTTGGGCAGCTGGCGACGTTGCGAAGAGGCGGACGACGAGGACGTGGCGAGGCGAGTCGAGGCGGACTTGGGATTGTAGGCGGAGGCAGCTGAGGTGGCGGCTGAGGCAGCGGCTGAAGAAGAAGCTGAGCTGAGCTGCTGATGATGGTGGTTGAGCTGCTGCTGCTGCTGATGGTTCTCGGCGGCGGCGGCGGCGGCCACGTTGGATGGCGTTTTGTTGTCAAGTGAAATTGTTGTGCTTACCATTTTTCGCTACGTACCGAACAAACCTGATGAAATTTGAATGTAACAAATTGGTTGTGGTTGTGGATTTTGGGGGGTCGGGTCGGGTCGAGTGGAGGTGGTGGTGGATTCGGTGTGTATGTGTGTGTGTGTGTGTGTGTGTGGATATGGTAATATGTGACTCACACTCAAACACATACACTCAACATAAATAACGACCAACCAAACACATGAACAGAGATATTCAGGGAAGAATGTTTAGAATGTAACAAATGGATAATATAAACAACACACAGAGTGAGACTGAGAGAGAGAGATAGAGTGAAAGATACGCACATCACATGAAGTAGATTGAGCGACAGGGTAATAGAGAATAAACGGGCGGACAATTACCGGGTGAGGAATTGTGTGAGGGTGGTGTGAATGAATTGAGTCGTGTTTGTTCATGTAACGATAAATATTACGTAGTATTACGTCTACTAGACTAGAGGGGTAATGGTGATGAAACTAATTCACAACTATTGCATAACCGAATTAATATGTACAAAACTTTTCTCCCATGTACCGGAGCATCGCATCGCATCGCATCGTCGTTGTAGTTATGCAATTTCACACCTAATCGCTTCGTCGGCTCCCCCTCACAGTCGACTGCTCGCACATCAAGCGGCGAATAATTGTGCACACTCAATTTTCGCCAACATTTATACTAGTACTGCGGATGTGTGTGTGTGTGTGTGTGTGAACATGTGCATGGCGATATGTACAGGATGCGTCACAACAAATGTAAAAAGGTTTACTTGGTTGCTTATCACGAACGGTCGAAGACAGCATCTAGTAACGAATAGAGACAGGTCCAAAATATTGGTAACTCTGACCACTGATAACGCATTTCCATTACTACGTTGTTTGCTAAACAAATGACACTGCATTGTTAGTGTAAATCGCGTCTGTTACACTAGATTTTCTCTCGATTTTGTCGATTTGTGCATTCCTCCGACATTTCATTCATCCGATTCATGCAATACCATGCCGTGTGTTTTTTATGATCTTGTCAGTGAACAACGAAGTACCGAGTTATCAGTGGTCGAAGATTTACTAATGCATAGCACCTGCCTCTGTTGAATTGTCACAATGCTATCTTCGATCGTTTCTGAAATACTGTCATGTTCATTTGACTTCGTTCAATTGCCTACAGTCAGGGTGTATCACGTTCGCAAACATTCTAGGTTATCATAATCGCAAAAACGTTCGCAAACCTTCTACTAGGCAAAAGACGAGCAAATCGAGAAGTCTAAAGTTTTCTGACTGTTTTCTAGCTTTCATACGATAATGATGTAACATCAGTTGTGACGCAGGGTGTATGTAGTATGTTTGCCTGTACTTTACTAGTATTCACATCCACGTCAAATGCTTTCAAATGCTTAACGCTGGCTCGAACACACGCGAGCGTGCAACCGAACGGAATGAACGCCAACGAAACGTGTGCGCATGCACGTGTAATTTACTCGCCAATATCGGCGACTAAGCAGCAGCATTTCACGAGCAACATTTTAATGGTGGGTGGTTGTTCGGAGGGTGGGTTGGGGTAGAAGGGTGCTGGTTTGGGGTTCGGTTTGGCAGCGATTGCGCGCTGTTGGTGCTACATTTTCAACATGTCCCAGTTGGTTGATGGCGTTTTAGCAGCAGCGCGCAACGGGGTGGCAGCAATTTTGCAATTTTGCGTCCGTACAGAGCCAAGCGCTCGGAAAAACCCGACACGATACCCAGAGCAGCACAGCGGCAGCATAGCAGCACAGCGGCAGCATAGCACACACACAACAAACGCATTACTATGGTGGTGGTGGTGCTCGAGAGCGAAAAAGGGGTCCTCGAGTTTGCATTCGTTTCGTTTGGCTATTCCCAAATCGCACACTTGCACAAACCGGGCGGAACGCTATCACCAGAGAACCTTGAACGATATAGCGAACAGTAGCGGAACCAGGCGATGGGGCTGGCGGGATGTAGATGAGGGGCCCTAAACCATCCAATGAATTAAGTTTGAATCCGCAGTATAGAACTGAAGCTTCTGCAATAGCTCTATTCGAGCAGTATGCGGGAATTTCGGATAAAGGTATGGATAGAAGAGCAATTTTACTGGTCTGGGCAATTATTTGGTTATTTTTTTAACTCTTTCAGCCCTGTACTATGTAGCTTTGCAGCACTGATTGTAGCACTATCCTTGAAGCACCATATATACTTTTGTATATTGAACATGTCCTTGTTCGAGCCAATTCGTCATTTGCGTGATGTCATGCTTATCTTCTTTAACTGAAATACCAATGAGGTTAGGGCCAGTCTCATCGGATGCGCTCAAACACCGGCGAGGATTGTCTTGATGATAAAGATCGTGTCGCGAGCGCGAATGAATTAAACGCTTTAGGAATGGTGAGTCGGGAGTTTCAGGCCTTTTGGACTTTGGGTGGGATCAGTAAGATATGTGTATCATCAACTGCTGAGGCCAAGTGGAATGAATCAAGACAGGACATCGCTACCGAATTCAATTGAAGCGTTGCAATCGATCACAGAAAAGGAAGCGGCCACAATTTAATTAAATACACGATACAGTAATTCTCGACACTTTTTGGCAAAAAAGGTATAAAAACAGCTTGGAACGCCTAAATGGACAATCTTATTATCCCCTGGCTTAGCTCCATATGATAACTACTTGCTCCGATCAATGGCCCACGGCCTCGCTAACGAGCACTATCGTTCTTTTGAAGAAGTAACGTTCTTTGAAGAAGTAACAAATTGAATCGTAGCGAAAGAAGGCCCGTTTCAAGGCAACCAAATCTGGGTGCGACCTGAAAGATGTTCAAAAGTAGTAGCTAGTAATTTCAACCTTCCAGTATTTTGAATAAGATATAATCAGCCGTTTCTTTCTCGATAAAACCTCAATTAAGATAGAACCTACGAAAACTCGGACATCTTTCCTCTGATCAATCCCAGATCCGCGCCACTGTCTAAAGAGACATGAAGTTAAGGGTCTTAAAGGTGCTTCGCACCACGCACGTACGCAGGTTAAATCAACCGAATCGCTTGTCAACGACTGCTCGCGTCGCGTCGCTCGTTCTTTTTATAGTTTATCCGGTCGCTCGTGTGTGTCGTGTGTGTGTTTTTGTCTCTGGCTCGAGGGTGCTTGCTGTGCGCTGTACGCTGATGATGATCAACCAACTCATGTGCGTTGCGCGTGAGTGAGTGTGTGCGCGCGCATTAAATCCGAAGCCCACCCCCGGCACATTACAAACACACACACACATCCATACACTCCGTCACACACCGTCATAATCGTATGACACACACGCACGCGGCGCAGACGAGCTGGCAAACAAGTCGCGCGGCGACTGACGAGGGAAGAGTACGAAGTGAATCACACAAATTGTAACTGCTTTCCAGGTGCGTACTAGAGGCAAAATAATGATACAAGTCTGACAGAATTCCATTCAATGGGCCCTATGTCGGAAGTTATGAGATATTGAAGATGTCATTTTTGTGTGGGAGTATCAAAATACGGCTCTTATGACAAAACTGTAGTAGATATTAATCATCGTCTGAATTCTCTTTGCAATATTGCTTCAGACCCCAGAGGCCCATAGTGAAATTTCGAATTTCATGTCGAAAGGATGAGATGTTGAGGATTAGAATCGGGTTCAGTATGGACTTTGTTCGCTAGTCATCGAAGGTGAGCCCGTAGACGACGTAGAGAGCTTATGCTACTCTGGTTGCATGATAGCGAAGGCTGGACTGTGGAAGTCATTCAACCTGACGAGAAACCTCAAGCTGCGATTCTTCCGGTCGAACGTCATGTCCGTCCTCCTCTACGGATGTGATACATGGAAGACGTCAGACTCACTGACGCAAGGCCCGCAGGTATTCGTGAATAAATGCCTCAGAGATCAGCAATGACGAGCCGCAATGGAACAGGTCGAGATAACGATCTTCCTAAGAAAGTGGGTGTGGATAGGCCATGCAGACGCAGCGCCATTGCGTACGAGGCCCTGGAATGGAATTCGCCGGGTCGACGAAAGCGAAAGACACCTGGAGGCGATCGATCGCGCCTGAAGCAGCGGCCGAACAGCAAGACCTGGTCGCAACGTAAGAAGCTCCGCGAATTTGTTGCTGAACTACGTGCCAAATTGGCATGAGTGGCAGAAGTAAGTGAAGTTTTGGCGGAAACCGAAAATGTCTTGATGCGGTTTTGTAGAAAATATTTTTTAGTTTTGTAATGAGATCTCTCTCTGAAAAGTTGTAACCAGTCAAAGATGCTATATTTCGATACTCTTATGTGTTTGAGTGCCTGCTTTACGATAGGAATGTCCTGTGTTCAAATCCTATGAATAGGTGTTTTATTCTTTCTTCTCACGATGATCCAAGGAAAGATGAAAAATGTTGCCTATGGTTGCTCTTTGGAGCGCTGTGATAACCACGTGGCCTCTGAAAACCCCGAAAACGAAAAAACGCCCTGCTACTCTTCATATACAAAGGAAGAGGTAGGGTTGTAGCGCCGATAGACACTACAAGCAATCTTTATATTGCCTCTAGTTTTACCTCTGAAAATGAATCTTCGTTCCGTGCTATCCACCTCGTACTCATCCCTTGTGCGCTCGAGCTCGCTCAAACAAAAGTGCAAATATAATATGCGGCGTCGGCGTCGGAGACGACGACGACGACGGCAATGACGTCGATGAGGACGACGCGGCGGCGAACACACGGCGACATCGACGCCGACTCCGTCCAGGCCAAAGACTTCGTTCGCGCGCGTGAGCGCAAGCGCGCCCGCCGCCCCTCGAGGCGAAGTTTGCACCCGTCACGTTGAATATATTGTATGGCCAGAACGAGAGAGAGATTCCGCGTCGTGCGACCTGCGTGATTCACGCAGTGTGAATGTGAATGTGACGCATGGAAATAAATGTGTGCGTATGTGGCGGACTTATTGTGTGAGTATTGTAGGTACAAATGTGCTATGTGGCGAGACTTTGAGAAAGAGGATAACATGTTCATAAAGATTATCCACATATTTAACTGCAGTGCATCATTCATTATACGTAGGGGTAATTTCTATGACGAATGGAATTTACTATTGCTTGTGTTCCTTTTCCATCAGAAGTTCAGGCTACCTGTGGGATATTTTGTATTCTTTTCTTTATTTGCGTGATTAGATTTTCTTCCTTTTGCACTTTATGAACTCTTTATTTTACTTTCGATGTATGCTAACTTTGAAACCGTGAATTGCACCCAATGTCAATTTGAATTGTTGCGACACATCGTTCCACGAAAATTCGATAATTTTAATTCGATAAAACACAACATACCCGAAGGCCATCCAAAACCCAACATTTTATTTTGAAAATATGATTAGAAAATAATAGCGCGTTAAAAAAAACTGTATACAGATGAACAAATTATTATTGTACGGTTGTCTAGTGGCTTTCATTGAGACGTAGTTACTGTCACTCGTCAATTGCTACTTTTTACAAGCGGAGCAATGACATTATTTATTGCCAGGACAATCAACTTCCATCGATGATTCTCGTGAATTTCAATGAATTATGATGACTGGTCAACTACCATTCAATTTGTGGTATGCCAATCGTGCGTGAACATTTGTGAACATATTTATACTCTATTTAAATAAAATAGGAATATGCTCAAAACCATAGCCTTTTTCGAGCAAAACGGCCACAATATCGAGAACCAAGCTAAAATAATTGTATTTTCATGTTCACGAGAATTAATCAAAGTTGTTGATTGCATTGGAAGTCCTTCAATGCACTGTCAGACAAAATGAACGTTATTTCTATGGCGCACTTCTTGGAAGCGGGAGAGTATGATGAACATCATTCGTAGAATTTATGTGGAATATCTGTTCCATATTATTATTTCATGATAAATAGAATAACATCATATCATATTTTCCCTCCAAGCGAGTTCCACAACTCATCAGTCCATGTACAACGTGCCAATATGCGAGAACAAGCGAGTAAGGTGCAAGCGGTCTCCGTTCGTTGGGCGTGTTTGTCGGCTGCTGCTGCTGGTCGGAAAGGAAGTCGTCAAATGTAAATGACTGCCACTAAGACTACTCGTCGTCGTCGTCGCGCAACCTTATGGAGCTCGCCTCGCGAGTGAGAGGCGATTTCGACGCCAAAGCATCATCACCGGCATCATTAAACGGCAGCATACACACTAACACACACCGCACACACTCAGCTAATGATGCCAGCTTGTGATATAGTCATTAGGAAAGTTTTTGTTTCGGGAGCAAGTTGGACACCGTTAAATGGGTTACAAATTGTTGCCTACATAGCAACACAGCAAGCAATGTGCACAATTGCAAACCATCTGTTTGTGGTGGTTGCATGCGAAATATGCTCGCGCATTTTTCGCTACAGCATAATTCCAATACTGTCTTCAGTTACACATTTGTGTCGCCAGAGAACAAGAGGGGATATTCATTGTTCAAGTCCTACCCAGGCTTATTAATTACGATCACACACATGAATTGAATATGATAATGCCCTTCTACCCTCAACTTAAAAATCATTACAATATTTTTTTCAGGTGTTGCATGCGAAATATGCTCGCGCAGTTTTCGCTTCAGCATAATTCCAAATGTTTTTAGTTTTATTCGTGTCTCCTGACGCCTGTCTACGCCCGAGTTCGAGAATAAGAGGGGGTGTTGATTGTGCATGTAAAACCAAGGCTTATTTATTGAGATCAGGAAGACACATGAATTAAATATTATAATGTCCTTATAATGTCCTTATTCCATGTTGATGAAACTACGATGTGTTCAAGGTCACAAACACCAATTGTAATGATGCAGTATTGTTGAATAAGGTGGGCCGTTTTAGCAATATTCACGAAATTCGAGAACGCTTAGTGCGGAAAACTTGTGGAAAAGGCTCACAATATCACACACACATTTTTCAAACGATAGATTGGTATTTCTTCATTGAAACTGCATCATTACAATATTCGTTAGTGTATACATTTTCTCACAAAACGTAAATCATATGGCATTCATTGCTTCGACAAAAAACTACGCCTAGGGGTAGTTTGCTGTGTTGAATATATTCGCAGTACGCACCGAACGCACAACAACAAGGTTCCGTTTCGCTTCGATGCTGCTGCTGCTGGAAAGTGTCTGTTCAAGTGTGTGCACACGCTCACGCACACACACACACACTGGCGCACACAGACGCACGTCACGTTGCGTTGTGTGGCGGAAAAATCAATATTGAAAAGAGTCGTGTGCGCCGTATTTTTTCGGTGTGTTGCTGCTCGCCACATACACTCACACACACACTCACACATGGCCAGCCAGCATACTGGCGCACATACTAAATTTGAAATTCGATTAATGTCAGCCCGCCCCCGAGTGTGTGTGCGTTCAGATTAAAGCATTTTCACGAAATGCACGTTGATTTTTTGTTCAGTCCATTGTAAACGACCCGACCAGCAGCCAATGGCTATAAACCACCCACCCACCAACCACCTATCAACCGAATCGACACGGGTGCTGCTCGTTCAGTCGAGTGCGCGCGCTGACGCTGACTTTCTATGTTGTGCCCAGGCGCAAGCGTTGGGGTTTATCTGCATGGCGCACATCATGGCGCAAAACGGATCGATTTACACAGACAAAATACAGTGGGTTGCGATATGAAGTTGCCCAGACACATGTTGAACAAAGGAGGTAAATGAAACTGAACTTGGAGCTCCAAATGGCATAGATGTTTGGAAAATATCATTCTTTTATGTTGGGTTGGTTGGATGCTATTTTATTTTGGGCTGGTTTATAGAAGACAGACCTTTAAAAACGACATCAAAATATTCCGTTATAATATTATTGAAACTAAATGTCAGGTTATTATTAAAGACAATACAAATATTAACATTAAACTGTTATAGATTGGTTGTGGTAATTATTGACATTAATTAAGGCATTATAGTGGTTTGAAAGAATATGGCCGATGATACATTAAATCAAATTAATACATTTAATACATTTAATCAAACATTTGCATCGCTCTGATAATGTCTGCTGAATGTTATAGAATGTATTTAAAAATATAGAATGTCTTGAACCATTTCGAATATATCCGATAAACTCTATGAAATACAACGGCGAATCGAATTGTCATAAAATAATCTCCAAATTATCGGGATAGTTCTTGGATGAATACATTTTTGAAATTCAGGACTGAGGAAAGATGGATCTTTTTGATGTTCATTTCTGTGCAAAGTTCAGTTTATGTTTCGCTAACTTTATTCCCACACAACTGTATATCAAACTGTTACAAGCACACCGAGAGATATTCGGGGTATACTACATTATGCTGTACGAACATGTGTGTGAATGGGTGATGATGATGTGTGCAGTGTTTCGATTTAGATTGAGTGGATTGAACATACACGCACGCACGCGATGTGCGATTGAAACCGCACAGACAGACAGACACACAAACACTCTACGAACAAATCGAATCGAACCAACGACGAACAAAAGTCTAAATATAAACACCTATATATGGGGGGTATTAAACGCACGCAAACGAAACTATACGATATATGTTCGTAATAGAAATTAAATCGACTGCTATGGAGCCCCTGGCGGCTGGTGAGGGTGGTAAGATTGGAACACAACACAAATACACATATCTAGTATAGTATATGTAGTTACTATATTCACTAAACAAACACTATACGCTGGGGGCACAATGGAAATAACAATGTGTGAGTGTGTGAGTTGGTTTCGACGAACGTCCCTCGTCGTCGCTGGCTCGCGATGGCGATTGAGCGAGAGGGTGTGTGTTTGCACTATACTAGCCTAGCTCATTTTTTCGAAACATGTACGAAATTGCGTTTTTTACGTTTTGTAGGAAAAGTAAGAGTCCCACAAAAAAGTAGTGATGTTGTTCTGTTCACTGAACTTTCTTCCACATCATTCGAATATATCGTTGAAGTACGTTCTAAGAAACTCCGTTGATGTATGCAGAAATTGACGAACGAATATCAAAGAAGGCAATTCAATTAATTTATTTTCAATGACGCGGATTTGTGCACAATTTCATTATCTTTCGATTGAGCATACACACATTGCTCTAAGTCACTTCAGTAAAATGTTACGGTCTCCAAACAAATCATGAAATACAAAAAATGTAGTGGAGACCAACAAATTATAACACTCTCCATACAAAATATTCGACTCTCGAAATTGATTGATATGCCACAACTCTTCACTGGGGTGACTTAAAACAATGTGTCTATACTCAATTGACAGCTAATGAAATTGTACACAAATCGTTCTGACATTTAAAAATATACAATAAAATTCTTGTGTGTGTTCAATATGCATCACAATTACTCCATATATCGTAAATTCTGTCTTCTATGGGCACATTCAAACAGTGTGTAAGACTTTTCTTCCACATTTTTCTCGTATACGATAGAACGATGATGAATGAACAAAACTGCATCATTACAATTTGTGTGTGACTCTAACTAATTCGTGTATGTTTCAAATTAATTCGCTAGAGTAGCACTATATGTCTGATGTGTGCTGCGCATATTAGATCTTAGATGTGTGAATGGGTCGCACTATTTATAGAAAACATCAATGTTGAAACACACACACACACACATACTCTCGCACACGCACACACGAGTAAGAGGCGGCAATCCTGTGGCTGCGTGGATTCGCACATGCACCACACACACAAAACAACGCGCACGCAATTAGTAGACGACGTGCGAGCGCTAGATGCGCGCATTAACACTGTTATTATGTTGCTTTGGTGTATGTGTGTGTTTGTGCACAGAAGTGTGTTTGTTCGCCCGTCCGTCCGACGTCGACGTCCGACCAACCGACGGGGGTTGTTCTGTGCGCACAAGGGTTGGGCTCCGTCGCCGTCGCATCCGTTTTCACTTTAATCTAAACACACCCGACTGGCACTGGCGCACACGCGCACACACACACACACGTACGAATTCGCTCGCTCGGCAAGGTCCTTTTTGTGTGCCGTAATTGGAGCGTGTTCCCGTCTTCGACTCCACACACTCACACTCACACTCACTCACGTACCCGTCGTTTCGCTGTATGTTTACACTGACATAGTACCTATGCTCATGTAAGGGTAGGTATGCTGAATATTTTTCCACAATATGGGGGTAGCTGCGATTTTGCATACAGGAACGCGCACTCGGTGAAAAAATCCACCACCACACCACACCGAAAAACACATACACAAACACTTGCGTCTCCCCGGAGTGCGTGTGCGTGTGTTATTTGTGTATATGTGTATGTATGCTCGTCTGTGTGTGTATATGTATGCGTGTCTGGCTGCGACGTTCGCGGACTGGTTTTGCGAAATGGTCTGCAAAGGACGAACGACGGCGACGGACTGACTGACTGGTGAGTCCAGAGAGCGATCCGAGCCGAGCCGAACTGAGCATCGTGTCGCAACGGATGAACTCCGCGTCGTCGTCGTCGTTTTCCATCCAGAGGGTGGGTTTGATATGGGGGGTGAAGGTTTGTTGGTTGGTTTTTCAGTTGGTCGGACTGGAAAGTGAACGCGGTGAACGCGGCGTGACGGAGGGTAAGGGCGGTTTTGACGCAGCCGGCTGCTGTCGGTGAACCGGTGAACCGGTCGGTCTCGGTGAGGAACAGGGGTGGCGGTGGCGTGAACACAGAACAAGTGCGTCCGTTCGAAAACATAGTGTAGACGGGGCGATTTTTGCATAGGGGCAAATTTTGCACCCCCCCCCCCTCCTTAATTCCTGCAACAACAAAGATATTCTGCTGATTTTCTGATATTATGTGTATTCTATCAAAATCTTTCTATGAATATTGACTCTGATCGTCTATGGCCTCATATACAAAAGTTATAGCCCTATATGTTTTCCTTACGATAATTCATCTCCAATCAATGTGTTGGGAATAACATACGAAAAATGATAAAAAATATCGAATGA
>JANTBZ010008002.1:0-14350 GCA_024741255.1 Exechia fusca
GGATAATGACAAAAATATCCATATGTTTTTTTACGGTGGGAAGTAGAGAGCTTTTTTCATCCAATTTCCTTTCTTATTTTCACTATTTTTATAACATTTTTGCCCTTTTCAATTCCTTTACAAATCTACAAGTTTTCATCAAAATCGCTTATAAGTTCGTTTGAAAAAATCTTAGAATTGGTTTGCTAGTTTTTCTGAAAATATACAAAATATGTAATGCGGAACTGCATTGTCCAAGGAATAATGTGCTTAGGGCGTACTTTTTTAAGCCTTTAAGTTCCGGGCCTTTTAATGATCCACCTCTTATTGCATCATTTTCATGATGAAAATGAAAAGTGAAACCTAACTTATCTCTCCATTCCCCTACAGATACATCCTTTTCACCCTGCGACCCGACAACACCACCGTACACAGCTGCCTGAAAATCCTCATTCGCCTCGCCCGATCCGGCGAATCGGTGGCCGAATCGCTGTTTGCCGACGATCTGCTGCGCAACGTTTTCACCGTGTTCTTGCCGCATTTGGGCAAGGCGACCGATGCGTCGAACGCCGCCGCCGGTCGATTCTACGGACGACCGCAGTACATGGCCATGAAACTGGTGCGATGCGTGGCGGCCTACGGCCAAAAGTGGTGCGATCGCCTGCTGGAGTGGGGCCTGTGGGAGGTGCTGAAGAGTTATGTGTTTGTGCGCGACGATATCAAGGTGGGTTTCGAAAGGCGCAGCCAACAATATAATAACGATCGTCTTAATTTATGTTTTTCGTCCGTATTTCAGATTGAATTGATAAAGCTGCAGATCGAAGCGTTCCGCCTGGCCAAGGTGGTCATCATGTCGCACATGCAGAGTCCGCTGTACAGGTGAGTGCAATACACTGATTATTTCGCCGGCACCACGTGCGTGAACCATTCGGTGATGTCGACATCCGGATCGGTGTCCATGTAGCACTTGAGCGTCAGGTAGGCGGTTTCGCATCGATCGTCGCCATCTGTTTCCGAAAATACAAGCAGTATAAATCAGGGTGGCGCATAATTCGTAACTATACTTTTAAACGCAATAACTGAAAGCAAAGGACCTCCAATGTTTATTCTGTTACGACATTATCTGAATTGGAAGGATGTAAGTTGTAAGTACAAGAATAAACATCAATATTGGGCGATCCTCGAAGGCTAGATTTCTAGACAAAAACGAGAAATTAGTCGACTCGTAAATTATAAACGCTTTAGATAATCTATGAATGGGATAAATATATCGATTTTCAAGGTTGAGTTGAGTGTACCAAATCGGAAAACGTGATAAAATATCTAGTTATTGAATGCAATCCCAAAATAGGGTCGTTTAAATAGGTCTAATTGAAAAACTGTAGTTATCTTACATATCTAAGCTTATTTTTTCCATGTATTAAATCGATATTTTATTAGAGTTATTGCGTTTAAAAATAGGGTTGCGATTCAAGCGAAACCTTGTATAAAGTAGACTACGACCCGAAATATTGGGTTGAGCATAAATATTCTATTATTCGACGGAGGAGTAGGTTCACTTCGATGTAAATCGCTTTTGTATTCATCGGATAGGAACATACATACATAACGTACATATCATAAGAAAAGTTGAAATATCCGCTTGAAAATTGTCTCCAACAGTTTTGTGAATGGATGATGCATTACATTTTGATCGCTCGTCAAAGATGGACACCACAAGACAGGAAATTCACCCTGTTTCTAACTACACTACACTACACTACAGAGAGGTAAAAATGCGTCGAAAGCACCCGATTTTTGTTTCGATTTTCATGGATCCAAAACTATTCTGAATAGGCAAAAAATACATAACATTTCGAAATTAACTCATGAAAATCAGTATATTATACAAGAAACGGAGTTATGAGCAATCACGATAATTTTGTACGCCCTGTTAGAATCTGCTGGATCAAGAATGGGGTGTCCCATTGTACCAAATGTGTAGTTTGGACGTGAAACTTCAAGATTACAATAATTCTAGGATCATGAAAAATTGCTGGTAGTATAAAGTTGGCTCCAAAAAAGTATTATAAGAATGCACTGACCAAGTTTTAAGAGCCAAAGTCTATCAAGATAAAGAAGTTTTGAAATGTTCATCTGAAAGTAGGCAAATGAGCGAATAACAATGAGCGAAAACACTATTGTTGAATCAAATCGGATAACGATTACTATATTAAATCAAGCATTGAAAATATAACAATATGCTCAACCCAATATAAAGTTTAAACCATGTACTGAAATCATTTGTAGGTCTATCTGTGATATTGTGAAAGTTCCAAAGAGGCGTTTTATTGAATGCGGGTCGTATAACAAGTTGCAGACGTTAATTTTGTTGTTAACATCACAATAATTCTTTGTAAGTCTGACCTAGCATGTTTAAATGTTCGTTACCCATTCTTGTCAGTTTAGAGGTTTCGTTTAGAGGTTTAGATCGTTTAGAGTTGATGAAATCAATAGAATAGTTTGCCTTCCGTATTGTCTTAGCCTTGTCTCCTAACATTTGCCGAATTACAGATTACAAATAATGCCAAAAATGTAAAGCTAGCGATAAATTGTCTCAACTCACGAATCGTCTGGCACGCCTCAAAAACCGCGCTCAGCTTCGGCCGATAACTATCCGGCACCATGTGCCAAACGATCGACGGATCGATGGTGTGATCCTCATTGTACATGCCAACTTTGTCCAGCATACAATCCAAATGGCAGCGGAACTCGCGATCCTGCGGCAGAACGCCGGTGCGCGCGATCGCAATCGATTCCTCGCTCAGCTTCGATTCCATTTGACAGGTGTGCTGCAGAATGGCGGCCGGTCCGCGCAGATGTTCGGGAACGACGAGACGCTCCTGTTTTCGGGTTGCAAATTGGGAGGGATATTTGATTTTTTGCGAAATTCTGATGTACTTACGGCCAGAACTGCTGCGGAGCACAGATAAATCGCACAACTGAGCAACGTTGATTTGAACATGTTGCGAGCAGTTTCTGGTTCGTTGACAATTACGCTCGCAACGAACCGCACTGCGCGTCTTATAGACATTTTATTATATCACGCCCACTCTGCGAGGGAACGCCCTCGCAGATTATTGTCATCAAGTCCAATGCGCGGCAATTACATGTAATTTGTCGCACGCATATGATTCGAAATTAGCATTTACAACTGACCGGATATCTGAGAAATGGAAATGCGCATTCTAAGCCACGCTTCTTCGTTGATGTGAGTTGACATCATATAATCTTAGTTTCAACAATTTACGTCGTTGAGAGAGTTTGTTTTCGTCCATCGTTATCTGTTATGTTTTCGGCAGTATGAACTCCCATTTTGAATTGGCTTGTAAAGCACAAATTCCTAGTAATATATTATTTTCTACTCTTGCTTTTTCTTCGACTTCTACTACTAATAAACCAGGCTCGTAAGAAGGAAAAATCAGAATTTGTCCTGTTCATGCTACAAAACATCTGTAACAACGTTCATGCGTAATTTCCGAACGATTCAAATGTACCCTAATTTGTTTCCCTCTTTTGTCCCCTTTATGCTCTTTCTTTGACGTTAGACCCCGAAGGTTATGAAAGTTGGCTCATATGTTGAGATCAGCCCAAGGATGGATTGTATACTATAGTTAACCCATTTCCGTTAGCCCATTACCGGCCAAATGATTTTCAACCCATTAGTACGAAAAAGTAGTATTTTCAAGTGGTCGTGAAATCTATAAACATAACATTCTTCGTCACTTTTGTCACATAGCATTCCAAAGAATCTTACAACAACAAGTCTAGAGCTGTCCAGACAGCGTTGTGAGAATACGACATTCTCGGGTTATGATAAACGTTCGCTCTGAGCACTTGAACCAGTTATTTTTATCTAAAAATGCATGATAAATTGCAGACTATTTCGCTAAGGCACGAATTGAGTATTGGTGATGAGATGGTGTATCCAAAAACTAGTCCCAACAAATTGTAATAGATTAAATTAAAATTAAATTGAAAAAAATATGAAAATCGGATAGAAAAAATCAAAGTTATTCGAGGTTATCATAGCTCAAATATGGCGCACCCAGTATATACATGAAAATCGACAAAAAACAAAGAAAACTTGGGAAAATACCGTCTTCTGAAGTTTCAACCGTGTTATACGACATTTTGGGCGACTTTTTTGAGACCGTGTTCTAAAAAGTGTATCATACTCCTACCAAATTAGAGCAGAATCAAAAACCTTCGAAGAAAACAAAATCAAGAAATATTAATTAAAAGAGCAATTTAGATCCAGTCTACCCTGATCGAGAACACACTCCACTTTTAATCTGTGCGGTATTGACACGCATTCACGGAGATGTTTCAATTGCAAGGCTGAACCGTACGCCAGTATGACTACTATCATGTCATTACTATACGTATGAGAATGATTTAACCAGTTTGTACATTAGCAGTCATATTTAAATCCGATCGCTTAGCCGCCGCAACACTCACCCTTGATCAGCGCGCGCAGCTCCTCGATGGCGGCCGCGCTCACCTCGGGCGTCTCGCGCAGCTCCGTGCGCGCCTTCTCCTTGACCACATCGCTGGGCTCCTCGTTCTCCAGGCGCACGGTCAGCTCGCCGAGCGGGATGTACGGCACGTTGTTCGCATCGAACTTGAGATTCGACATTTCGGCGACGGCTGATGATATTCCAGTCTCACTCGCAGAGCCGCAGATTATCTGCATATTTGGCGAAAATATGCAATTTAAAGACTCATCGTAAACATGATCGAGCATCGCATGTGGCGACCGAATCGCATCGAGATTGGAATCGATGAACGAAACCAGTTGACGCGAGAGGTTCACGGACGTTCGTCAGTGTGCGAACGATACTGATTTTGACCTTGCATCTTTTCGAGATGTGTTACAAAGACACGCACACACACACACACACGTCGCAATATTAATATATGTTACGTGTGTGCGCGTGTGGGCTAAATCCGCGTCGCATCTCGTACATGCATACATATAAACAAACAGGTGAGTGATTCGCCGTCGTTCGTTAACCCATGTCGATCAAGGTGAATTTGTGGTGATTTTCGAAGTTGACTTCATCATGGCTAGTCTATTCAACGAGCCTTGTTCAGATTCATATTGAAAACATCTTCTTTCGGTTTAAGCATCATCATGCAAAATCTTGCGAACCAAATGTGATGAAAATTGGCATATGTCGAGCTTAGCCCAAGGATGATTTGTAGATTATTGTTAACCTATTATAACTATTCGTCGTCGTCGTCTGGGTGGCGTAGGGGTAGAGTACCTGCCTCACGATCGGAAGGTCCTGGGTTCGAATCCCGGAATGGGTGCGGGTTTTTTCTTCCAACGATGATCCAAAGAAAGGATGTTAAATGTTGCTTAGGGCTACTCTTTGGACCGCTCAACAAGCCTCGACTCTCGAGCCTCCTTTCGTTCGTAATTATAATTCCGCACGAAATAGCAAACGGACATATTCTTGAAAAAAATGTTCACCACGCATGTTTAAATAGCTAGTGAGCATTCGTAATTATATTGCCACCACTGTATATCTAAAATTCGGTATAATCTAAAACAATATGCAATAACAATACTAAAAGTTCCGCAAAAACGCAAAAAATAAATGACCGAACCATTCTGGTTATTATTTCTCACATGTTCGCTGAAAACCTCATTTTACACCTTACCATCGACAATAGCATTAAATTAAGCCAGTAAATGTAAGTTCCAATGATGCCAAATTGATTGCTGATGTCCTAGGAACCTATTCTGTTCAAATTATTGTCATTCAGATAACAACAGAAGGCACATGATCGCACGAAGCACTCGGAACACTAATTCAAAAGAAAAACGCGAATTTCATGGTAGATATTTTCAGTATTTTTGGCTCTTTCTCTACCAGATATGATATCGAAATACAGTTTCTCATCAAACCTTTTGAAGTTTAAAATGTCCTCTAAAAACACATTAACATAAACAAATCCAAGGTCCATATTTAATCGATCATGCAGCGCAACGTTCATTATTCGTAATTCGATGAGCCATAAAGCTAAAAATGGGTCTCATGAATAAACGAAATGAAATGTATATGAATGATGTATATGAATGAGTGTTCGTCAGTATCGTGCTAAAAATGCAAGTTAAATGTTTACAAATGAGCTAGATATAACGATTTTCCGGAGTAATACTTCATACCTCGATCGCTGTAGATAAAATTTGTTCAAGATTTCAAAAGTCCTCATCAATTTGCTCTGCGATTGTTATTATTGGTTGCTGCTCAAACACAAAATGATTTTTTTCCATTCAAATTCCGATATCTTTGTAAGAAAAACTGTATAGAGTGCTTCGAAAATCATATTAAAGCTAAATGTTATCCGGCCCATTTGGTGGTTGAGCTGGAGTATTTCTTCCCATGTTCGTGTACCTTGTATTATTTGTCGATTGCCATATTCTACTTCAGATCAACGACTTTTGAAAATTGTATCAATTGCACTGGTCGACCTGCCACACTGCCCGTTCCGATATGGGTTGAGTTAACCGGTTTTTCTTGCTGGTTGAAACGAGTTCACATTGCATTACCTCCTCACGCACAGACACAGAGACACACACACACACATTCATAAACTTTTTCAATAATAACACACTATGCGTGTTAGGTTCGCAGACACAGACGCACACACAATAACGTGTGGCACACAGACAGGTATATATGGTAATGAGTTGGCTGGCCGCGCAGAGATATCGAGAGTGAATTCGCTGCCGACGAATGGCCACACGAACACAGCCACAGCACAGCACACGACCTTGCGACGGAAACATTATACTACAGGTGTGTGTGTGTGTGCGAACGTATGCGACTCTGCGCGTTCGCATGTGTGTGTGTGTGTGTGTGTGTGTGTGTGTGTGTGTGATTGCGCGTGCGTGTGATTCACGTGTTTTGTGTGTCGTTTGGCGGTGTAATGTAACGTGTGCTTTTTCGCAATGGTGTAATGGGCAATTGTCTACGCACAGTAGCACGTAACAGCGACAGTACGTCGTGAGGTCACATGGAGGCGCATGACGGCCACCACCATGGACTGAGATTTGCCGCCGCTCGTCTACAATCCGGAAGCTGGCAATAAGATCAACTGATCGCACGGCACTGGAAAACCGCATCAATAAATCTCTGAACCACTCTCGGAATTATTTATATTCGCACAGTTCTGTCGCAAACCGCACAAACGCGATAATATAAAAAAGCGAACCGCTTATGGCTTAATCTCAGCGTACTCTCATACTGTGCAATCATCACAATTACTATGCGAACTGCGTCGCACGTTGCTGCGCGCTAGCTGCAATTATATACTGTATCGTGCACATGACAGAGTGTTCTACAAATGCACAATTATCTTAAAGTCTGTGTTCCGCGAGGCAAGGCGAACATGGGACAATATAATGCATTTTATGATATGCATTTCGGATCAATGTGCTGTCGTCCGGCTGTCGACTGGCATGTACAGTGGAGTGCAGATAAATACGCACGATTTTATAACTGGGTTCTGCAAAGTTGCGTCATTTGAACCGAAGACGGAATAAGGAATTTTTGTATGGAGAAGAATATTTAATTTCACTTGCCATACAGATAGGCGTCGTGTTTCAGGTTTGATTTATAAATGTCGTAATTTTGTACATGAGTGACTTAAAACGATCATGATGATCATCATCATCATCATCTACATTCAACGTACCTTCTATGGGAGTGTTGGGCGGCTGTATTCAAAAACGAAGCTCTCACAGGTTATTTAATGTTGATATCTACAGGACAGTTTCATTCAAACAGACAGCTTTAACTAGAACGAGATCAGCGCTCAACTTCACTTCACTCCACAGTTATAACTGTCAAGCCAACATTTACGTATCTGCTCGATCACGGGCAGAATGATCTGTGTTTTTTTAACTCTGCTCTTTTGAGAACAAGAGTTTTTGTGCATAGTAATCTATCGCTCAATAATCAGTTCTCTGTTTTGACGACGCGTTTATTTAATTTGAGATGTCGTATTTGGGGATTCGAACCACGATTTGTGATTCCAAAACCCTACTGCGCTACCCAATCTACAATCGCGTCGTCCGATGCAGATATACTCTGCAGATATACTCTAATGATTGGTAATGAAATAGCTTAACAAATATCTTGGCTTTCACAAAAAATTTACAACCGAGTCTGGCCAAGAACCCAGATAGTATAAAATCGAGCGTATTCATCTGCACTCCACTGTATCTGGCGTATTATTATTTTTACCACATCACACTTATTTTATTATTGTTTTATGGCACGGACTGGACATTATTCACGGCGCGAACGCGATGCTAAAATGCTGACGCAGAGGCGGCTACAGCAATCGCTTGGCTTCAATAGATGTGTGTGTTAATCAATTGTTAGGCAATTAGTGCTGCGCCACAGACATGAGCACACACACAATTCGCACTTGCTCATCCGCCGCGTTGCACTTGCGCGTGTGTGTGTGACGCAAGCGACCCAGAGCCGAACAAAGTGTCCCGGCAAAACGGCACAAAAACCGCGCCGATCGCGAGCCCGCTGCGCGCGCACAGTTGAGATTGCATTATTTCCAAAGCGCCATGTCGTGCTCCAGCGCACGCATGCACATGCACATGCATGCGTACGTACATGAGCGACCACATGACCGTGGCCCTGTTTGCTTGCGTGTCGCCGCGGCGTGCGGTTTTTATTCTTCGAGTGAGCAATCATGCCAATGAAAGTGACTACTATGTCTTTGTCGTCGCTAATGTTGTTCGTAGCACGTTTCGGAATATTCACCATTGCCATGAAAATAATAATAATAAATCATTCAGAATTTAACCAGTCAGTGCAGTCCGCAGTCAGACGAATGGAGTTTGAATAGTTCGGTGGCTAGTTATAGCGTTTGATGTATATTCGAATACTCGCCGAATATGCGTGAAATTGATTGGAAACCAGTATACGAACGAAATGGAGATTTCCCAAAACCCGATGGTCGAGCCACTAATGACCCGGATTTGAAAAACAATTCAAACTGCAACCCGTTTATGCACTTTGAATGTGTTATATCTGTATAATCAACTTTTATAATACCTTCTAATATCTCCCAATAAAATGTGTTTGAAATTGCAAAAAAACAAATACCACAGGAACCAGTCATTCATCTGACATTAAGTTTAAAACCAATTTAGTTCGATATCCCATTCTTTTTTTTGGACCCGTAGAAGCAGAAGAACACCAAATTTGTATGTATTTCTCACTTACAGCCATTTCGTCCGAATAATAATATCCCCCACTATTATTCGACTGCATTCATTCCAATAATTTGAATTTCTCAACTACCAATACAAATAATTCTGGGGAAATTATTCTGACGAACACGCAACGACCTTGTAGTATTGTAGTAGTTTGTAGATACTTTAGTTGCCATGTCATTCGTCTGCCTAGAGTGTATCTACTTGAATCAATTCAACGAACGATCGGAAATGTCGCAAATGACATGTGTGTGATAATTCGAACCTAGCACTAGTGTTTACCCAATGCGCGCAACACTCACGCGTGTGTCGATCGTTAAGCCGGGGTTTTTTTTGGTCGTCACGTCACGTCGAGCCGGCCGTTTGTTGAACTCGCCGCCCAAACACACGTGCACACACACACAGACACACACACGCACGCACACAAACGATCACGCGCGCACGCAACTCTTGCGTCCGAAATGTATGCAAACACTCGCGTAAACTCTGTGCAACGACCAACGACGGTCGACGGTCAACTGAAACCGGAGAGCGCGATCGATTGAATATGCGAAGAAAAACCAAACTATGTATATGCGTCGGGCACACAACAGAGACAATGAAACGCGCGCGATCCGCATCAGCCAAACGCTGTCGTAAGAATGATGGGACTGGCTGGACGGTCGCGAGTCGAGCGCGCAGCTCTGAAACAGACGCGCGCGATCAACGAGCCGCAAAGTCGCGAGTCGCACGCGCGGCCAAAGCGCGCATACACGCAGAATGTCACAACCATCGCGTCGCGATCGCGATCGCCGACCACCACCACCAGCACCACAATCAACAGCACGGCAGTGAAGAATACAGCGTGGGGCCTCAAAATCCGGACACGATTCAATTTTGATTTGCGGCCGTTCTTTACCACTTAGAACGGTCGCGATTGGCATTACGAATAGCTTGGCAAGTGTGCCTTATATGAATGTTCTCGAAACAGCCCTATCATCGGAACTACATGTGTAGTGAACAGTCGCAAAGTTGTGAATGTCGAAAATGTTCGCGTTGTGCTTTCAGCTACTCGCATAATCTGATTTTTGATTAGTCCGAAATTGACAGTGTATTTTGCCCTGCAAATTGCGCTTGAGAAGTCGAACAATGTATTAAAACAACCGTACAAAGGGAGCATAGCATAGTGGGCCCAGATCTATGGCTTGCTGGTTCTCGTGTCTTCTCAAATGGACACAAATCCTCCCTCCTCTACATGTAATACAAATGTACATGGTAGAGGAAAACAATATATACCCATCAAATATAAGGAGAAGAAAGGCAGAAAAGCACAGACCTGTAATGGGTTGTAGTGCCACAAAATCAGTATTATTATTTATTATTATTATGTAAATTCTTATGATCTTTTTGTTGGAGCTTTGGTGAAATGGATCCACTCAGGTTCAAAATTCTGAAAATGTGTTCCATTGAATGACTTTTCATAACACAATAGCAGATATTTATATGTAAATCTTGACACTTTGTAAATATCTGGCTCTAGCAGCAGACTAAATGAATAGACAATAATTGAAGCAAGTGGGGATATTTTTGAGTGGATATGCTCTTGGTGGTTGAAAGAACAACTCATAAAAGAAAATTATTCATCATTTGTTAAATCATGTTTGAAAACGATACTTTACATATCCGCATTTTGAGGCCCAACCCTGTGGAAAACGCACCGCACCGGACAAGTCATTCATTGTTTGGCTGTATGCGCGTATGTACCTACACACATGCGCGTTAACTCTCATCATCGGTAGGCGCGATCGTTGGAACAATATACTAATACAACAATATATATACACGCGATATAGCGAATATTTGCTACTATGAGAGTTGAGTGCTCGCTTGGTCAAACGTGCATGAACACTATGCACACGAAACTTACGACGACACTCGAGTGCACACGTCGCAAACTCGTATGATAGGATGTGTGTGTGTAGACACATTCGGATTTCGGAGGAAAGGGGGTGGGACGCATCAGACAGCGCAGTACGTGACCCGTATGACTGGGTGTTTGATTGAACAAAACAATGTGGCACTTGGAACTTGTTTGCATTGGAATACTTACAAAATGTTCCATGTGTGTGTTATAATAGTGGAAACCGTTGAATATAGCAATACAGTTGATCAATATGAAGTGCAGTGGAATCGTTGCGAATTACTCAACGACATAACGGAAACAATACAAAATAAAAAGACAACGATTAAGTTCAAATGCATAAATCGTGTAATTTTATGACTTATCGACACTATCATACATATTTAAGTCGCTTGCATACATCTAGGCGTTTACTCGAAGAAACTATGATAAGCTTGCGGGCTGTAGAGTAGATGCCCATTCAATCGTAAAACACTCGTTTAGGTTGTATTTTCCAACCGATTTTCAAAATTTAAAAACCATTTAGTAATCCAATTTCCTTCCAAACATTTTGTCAAGACAAATATGTTATGTATGACTTAACGGTACTCAACTGGGCACGAAAAGCCAACGGCATGTTTTCACATCGCTTCGTAAAGTGTGCCCACTCAATCGAACGATTTTCCCGAGAGCCTGCGTAACACAATAATCGTCATATTTAGAATATATAAAATGTTTTTAGCTACATAATTCATCGTTCTTCAAGTTCGGAACATCTTGTTTGTGTATCAATCAATATTCGGAAGATATCATTATTTCTGCGATGCACATCTGTCGTGTTCAGTATACTAAATTCAATATTGTTTTTCGAATGTATGGAGTGTCGGATCGTGTCTTGTTCCACAAAAACTCTAGTATCTCGATGAATAATAACAATAACATGTTAAAACATTGAAAATTGTATTATTGCTGGAAATTACAGATAATAAATTGTCTACATTTTATTTAAGCCGTATCAACCTATGTTTCATAGGGCATCAAAATCTGACAATTACTTCAATGTGTGTTGCAGATTTCGACATTAAGCTAGTTCCGATTGACGGGGCATGTACTCTAAAAAATGAAACTGGAACAATAATAAGATTATTATTGTTCCAGTTTCAGGATAACGTGATGGTCGCGCGATTATGACGTTCTACTTCAACTTCCAATTAATTGTTTAGTTTCCCGAGACTCCCTAACCTTCAATTAATCAATACCATTGCTCCCCCATCCAGGAAATACCTACCTTAGCTTTTACGATAAGATACGCATGCGGTTAGTGTTAAGCACCAGAGGGCTCGACGACAGTGTCCGAAATGGACACTCCAGTGATGAACGACGTGTTGTGATTCAAGTTCAAGTGTTTTTGTTCATAACACTATATTCTCTGCGTGTACTCCGCGTGCCGTGCCAATCATGCTGCGTAGCTGTAAACGAAATTCGAGATCCGAACGCACCCATCGCATGTACACACAATTCACAAGTGCTGCTTACTGCTTAATCTGAAGCACACAGAGTGTTCAGTGCGATTAAATAGAGCGCAAGTGTGCGCCATGCGCGCTATCAGTATGGCTGGACAGCAACCACCACACGCAACATTGATGCAATATATTAATAAACTGCTCTGGGCTCTGGGCTCTTTCTGTTCTGTTCAACGCCCCACATTATCTGTGGTCCAGGAAGCGCAGCCCGCGCGACACATCACGGACCAGACCGATCATTGCACTATTTTATATTGACAATATTTAACGCAATCAAAGCAACGATGCAAAACACACACACACGTTCGTTGGCCGTCGATCGCACCTGATCGCACATTCAGTAACATATACTGCGCGATACGTCGAGTATCATATGCGTATTTACCTGCCGTAAACAAATCGGCGGAGTGCGTAATTTAAAGACGTCCGCATGTCGTATGTGCGTGTCATATTTAGGGTAAGGTGGGGCAAGTTTTGCGGGGGGTAAGTTTTGCATCGGTAATTTTGGGTCTTTAAAATGAAGATATTCGACTGAATTTTGGATATTGTGTGCATTTCATAGGACAATACAAAAGTAAGTCCTATACTACAAGGATCATTAAGTCGCGGGAAAAGTGATGAAACACAAACTTTTTGATGAACATTTCTTTTTTGTACGTCTACATAGTCACATTCAAGGCCGAAAGCCAAAAAGGTATTACGATCACTTACGGAAAATATTTGGCGCTAACCCTGTCAAAATCGCCATTTCTCGCGATTTATATTGTTTTAATATCTTTAAGGAATCAGGAATCTCTAGCTGCCGAACTTTTCTGTTTCCGAAATTATTTTGTGGACTTATTGATGTTTTCATCAGTAACCGACACATTCAAGCGTCGACTGCGCGCATCGTCTTCGGTGCACAAAGAGCGGGAACGGAGTTTTGGAAACCAATTGCGATTTTTGTTTTCTGATAGGGAAGAACTCGCACCACACGTAATTAGACGTGTTCTGGCTCCAGCCGCACTTTTCCCATCTGAAAACAGTGTTACATCAAGAAACGAAATTCCCTCATCTCCATTAGATTTTATTTGATGAATCGCGTGTTACAATTAAATGTATTACTATCAAACTAGTTTAAATGTTTATTCCCCATTTAAAAGATGGCACTTCCGGAAAATGTTATCGATTTGAGAGCCATAACACAGATTTTCCCGGGACATAATGAACCATGTAGGATGTGTTTTTGGAGTGTTTGCTACTACAAATCATCTCCCATTACTGCGCTAGAAATCACAAACGATAGCAAATTCAGCAGCAAACTCGATTCGGTTTTTGTTTCGCCGTTCACATGAACAATCACGATGGAATCAATGTAAATATCTACATGGAGAGGGCAAGTTTTGCATGGCCTTTCATTGTAGAAGAGCCTTCTTCGAGAAAAATTATCATTACAATATTTTCAATGGTTAGAACACAACTCAATCTGTTTTATCTGGAAAGACCTCAGAGAAACGTTCATACATCTGAATTGTATAGTTTTGGAAGGTTTATCAAATCGTAAAAAAAAATGCGTTTGGCTTTTGCTAGCTTGAAGCATAGATTTTTTTTTTTTTTTTTTTTTTTAAAATAGTTTTTTTTTTTCGTTGCAATTACTTAATTTATAAAATACATAAAATAAAGATACGTATAACAATA
>JANTBZ010008113.1:0-14343 GCA_024741255.1 Exechia fusca
GGCTGACCGGTCTAAGTTTGTTATAGCATGAGATATGCGCAGAAGTATGAGACCATGTCGAAAATATCAACAAAGCCTATATCTCCGAAGGCCTTCCTACGATCAATTTTTTTTTGCCAGTTTCGTCAATAGGAGATCAAAACACATCAGAAAAGTTTAGGTAGAAGGCTGGGAAAATCGGTTGTTACGTAGTGTAATTTAATGATTGCATATGAATTGTGGTCTCATTAACGGATTTATCCGTATTCTGCCTTCAGTCACTATTATCAATTTCCAAGTTCAAAATGGTGTCTCCAGGGAAAGTATGAGGCAGTATGAATCGCGAAAAATTGCTAGAGTTAGCGCCAAACACATTTCGAAGGTGATCTTTATATTTCAGGATCGCTGGGTTTTGACTATCGGCCTTTAATGAGACCATGTTGAGGAACTTATTATTTAATGATCACGGTGTAAGCACCAACACACAACACGAATATCTTTTCATCGAAATACTTCAGAGACCATCTCAACAGTTTATTGTTCTCAAATATCCGCCCGCGAATACGCCACTGACGGCCGACCGACCACCACCACTGCGACCATCATCAGCATATGAATATAAGGTCAGCCAGCCATCGTGACCAGAGCAACGGCGAGCGCATAATATGTATGGAGAGGAACATGAGCGGACGCAAACACGCACGCGAAATGGTGCTGCTGCTGCGCTGCGTTGCGCGTCGATCAAAACACTTATGCGACTCGCACGCAATCCAATCGCCGTGCCCATTCGTCGTCGTCGTCATGCGAGCATTTGTGTGTTTGTGTGTGTGTGTGTGTGCGTTCAATGTAGACCACCCATATGCGAATATCGAGGATATGCGGGGTACAATGTGGGGGTTGGTTGATTCGCTTCATGGGGGTGGGGGTTCTGTTGGTTTTGGTGTGCGCACATTATTTGCACTTTTCCACAGAGCAATATCACAGCCAGGACATTGTTAATCCACATCCACACACATTCACACACAATCGAACCAGCTCACACGCTCGGGCAGCAAATAAACACTCATACACGCATGAACGGACGCTCATTGAGTCCTCATCTAGCCCACATATGATTCAAAGTGTATGAGTGTGTGTGTGTATGTGTGTTGTATGTTGTATGTGTACACTCTTTGGTTGTGTTGGTGTTTCGACGTTCACCAACAACCAACTAGGCGTTGCACGACGACAACGGAACCGAAGCACTTTCTCACACACACACACACACACACTCATACGATATCCACTTTGCGGCGCCTCCCCGTTGCGGTACCGTTGTGATGCTGCGCTGCGCTGCTATGTCCAAATATTCCCGACGTCCCGACGACTGTCCGACGCGACGCGTGTTGGGGCCGCCTTGCTTGCACTGAGGCGGACTCCGAAACGGACCGACGACGCGCACACGCACGCAGACTTTTCGCTGCCGTTCGTCCGCGAGCGCACGGGAAAAACCGATGGAAAATATGAGAGCGTGTTGTGCGACGATATGGTTGCGCCGAGTCCTGCGCGCGTCGACCGTCGAGCTGTCGTCGTGCGGCACACGTACGGCGAGCGCATACACATACACACATCCGTTGACACATACCCATACGCTCATACGACGGCGGTGGCCTGACAGATTCGGGAAAGCTGTCAAAACAGGCGGCCATTTGAGTTTTCCGAGTGTGTGTGCGTGTGTACGGTCGACACTGCCGCCAGAGGGTGGTGTTGGTGTTGGATACGTGGGTGGGTGGCGGAATGCGCATGCGCGCGTCCGACCACGGCGAGTGTCGTGCGTGTTGTACCAGAGTCGCGTCAACGCGACGGAGGGTTGTGTCGATTCGGGATTCGAAATCCGTATGCATACGTATAATACGGTTAAAGTCTTGACTAGTACTGCTTTTATTTGATTTTCGCATCGATAAAGTAGATCACACGGTGTTTCAAGACGAAATGTCTAATTAATTGATCTTTCAGCCAGGCATTCAAACTCGTTTAACCGAATTTCATTATTTTGGAAATAATTGCCATTATTGTAACACGCTGTTCGACATATCGTAGCATATTGAGAAGAATGTGATGAGCGTATGAATATGGTGCCGAGTCAGAAGTGCCGATGTCATACCGATGTAAATTTTACGCAAACAAGTTGTTTCTATCGTGAAACTCCCCATTAGTGAAACTCAGGTTTCAGACTCGAAACAAATATACTACTATTTGTTGAAGACAAAACACAGCGATAGCTCATGATTGGTGGTACTCTGAACATATAAATACGAACTTACGAATACATGTTTCTGGGCATGAGAAAACACTTCGCGAAATAACGGCCCCAAAACTCACAATCGAACCGTTGAAACCGTATTGATACTTCGGAGATTTGTTTCGGGCAGATCGAATTATCGTTCGATGTAATCTCGAAGAGTTTTGTATTGTCCCGAAAGACCCTATCTGTATAATGTGTGTATTGGCTAGACAATTTAGATAATAGAGTAAGAGCGCAGACTATAAAATAAAATGTTTTCCACACCAAATCGTTATTAAATAAGCGAATTTATTTCGTTCTCATCGAACTTATTCGCCCATGTTGCTTGACGCCGAGTAACAATGCTGCGATTTGTAGTCGCGTTGAAGTCGCTTACATTACCATCACCATCATGCTGCTCTCAGATCATAATATCATATTGATCTTGAATGTAGGCCTTCTAGTAAATATACTTCAAATCTCCCGTCGATCTAAACCACACACGCTCAAAGCTTAGCAGTGGTTAGATTCAACGCCCTTCCGCACATGGAGCGAACGCTTTGGTGAATTATTGGCTTCAGATGTGGTCAGTCGAATTCGCAATGACACGCGCAGCGGCAGTTCGCTACAGACAGTCGAACAGGCCACATTGACAGCTTCGGACGACAAACACCGAAACAGCAGAAGCAGAACACAAATAAACAGGTTACCCGAAAAAGTGCTGGTCATTCACTACTATACATATACTTTTCTAACGTTTCAACTGATAAGAAAGAAATGTTCTTCGATCTCCGGATAAATGCCATTGTGCTCGTGTTCATTGTCGGTGTTCATCCGTTCGAACATACAATTGGACCATCGAACGGAGAACATCGAACTGATAACTTGGTGATCAATGATTCCGAAATCAAAGCTGATCCAAACTACAACGGCAACGTCAACAGTATTGAGGTATAATGAGACAATTATTATCTACGAGTTCTACTGCATACGAGCAAAAAACATAATCATAAAATAAACCACCTCTCAGGTCGTTCATGCCGACGACCTTCGAGTGCTCGGCGGCAATTTGCTGACACCGGGCCAGTTCCAAGATCCGCCCTACAACGTTCGTTGGCCGTTACAATTCAAAGCGGAACTAACGTGAGTTCTGACTGAATTTTGATTCGATGTCGCAACATATTTAATTGTATTCACAGAAAACGCACGAATCGCCGCTCAACAATGTCGCCGTCGATTGTCCAGCTGCACCGCCAGCTCGGCAAACCGGTGGCGGTCAACAACTTCCGTGCCGCAAACGACGTTAACTATGTGTCGGAATTCCGTGAGTGCTATACTCTCAGTACTCGCAGTTCACGGACTAAGCATATCGCACACACACACATGCACTAATGCATTCGTCACTAATAACGAAGTGTGTGGCCAATTATCGACTACCAATGCATGAATGACACACAAGTTGGACACTCAACGAAACGACCATTTGATGTGACAAGACAAAACTGAAGTAAAAACCCGAAAGCTAGTCAAAATGCGGTAGAAATAATTGCGATTTTCACTAGATAAATTGAGTAATCAACTGCAGAAGTAAATCAAATCTGCACAGTTCTATGCTTTTCCGACTCCATCGCTAAACTCTTGCGTAAAATAGTATCAAGTATAATGTCTAATACGACTTCCACACTATCAATTACTTTTCCGTGGTGAGTTTGGTCTGCGTTCGGTTGCCGTTAGAAATCAAATTACTTAATTACTGACACCGTTGACACCACGTAAAACATGATATTAAAAAAATAGTTTAACGTTGGCCATTCTATCAAATTAAGTAATAACGAATAACATACAACATCTTCAAACTAGTCATTTAACTCATGTAACACTGGTGTAGAAGACGCATAACAAGTTCAAAAGAGAGTAACCGGTTTACGTGTTCGTGCACGCGAGTTCATTCGTCATTCGTATATGTTATCTGTATTGCAGCGCACTCGCCGCGAATCAAGAGAGCCACCGACGACGACGATGACGACGTCAACACTTCTGATGCACTCAGCAACTCACTAGCGCACCTGTGGTCGAATGCACTTGGCCAAACATACCAACGTGTTGCACAGGCCTTCATCCAGCGCATAGCTGCCGTCTTCGTTGGCACGACTACTACGGCTGATAACAACAACCGATCGCCGAACACAATTATGGACAAATCGTCCGTCGTTCCGGAGCTGTGTGACGCCTGCGGCGATGTTGAGTTGCTCGTGAGATTCAAGACCAACGCAACCGACGACGCCGATGCTCCGCCACTGCACTTTGGACAGCTGCTGACGCCGGCCGAGGCGCGCAACGCACCGCAGGTAGAGTTTGCGATCGAGAGCTCTCGAGTCCCGGGTAGTTGATTGAATTCCGAAATACGGGAATTAATTTTATTGAAAGAATGCTGTTATGCATAATGTTTCAAATGTTGTCTAGGGAATTAACGAATAAACGAATTGAGTTAAAATTACCCATCGGAGTGAAATTGTTACTCGAAATATTATAGCTTGATGCTTTTCGTTATCTATCCGCACAGGTGACGTGGAACGTTTCATCGGATGCAACGCACGCGACCGACGAGCGATTCTTCACGCTGCTGATGACCGATCCGGATGCGCCGTCCGGCGGCTGGCGGTTCCTGGGCGAGGTGCGCCACTGGCTGGTCGGTAATGTGCGCGGTTCGGCGGTGGCGACGGGCGAAACGTTGGCCGAGTATCGGCCACCGGGACCGCCGCCGCTGAGCGGAGCGCATCGATATGTGCTGCTGTTGTTCGAGCAGCAGGGCGGACGGGTGGAGTTTGGGGCGGATGCGCGAACGAGGTAATTAACGTCAGAACTCAGAACCTTGACGAATTTTTGGAATGTTAATGGAACATAACGTTCAATTTATAATTGTTCACAAATCGATTCGCACTTTTCCGCACATGTGAATGCATTTTATTTCAACTTTTTGTTCCTTTATATTTTATGTACATGTTGTTTTGAATATATTATCCAACAAAAGACCGATTTATTCTATACTTTCAAATGCAGAAATACAGTATAACAGAACAACAGTTCCTTGATTCGAAACGATCAAAAATAAGTGATGATTCTTGTGGAAAATGTTAAAGTTCGAAAACATAATTCAGTGTAATTTCTGACAAGTAAAGAACACATGAGAGAAGTTCAGAATTCGTTGAAAGTCTCAAGTAATTCGATTTCTATTCCAGTTCCCGACTGTCACGCCTCCGCACATCGACTCGCTCGCTCATCCAACGCTACCAGCTGGGCAATCCCGTCGGTGCGATGCTATTTCTGTCCAAATATTGACCGATAACAACGACGATCATAATTGCCCTCGTCCGTCCGTCCCCACGAACAGCACTCAAAGTGCCTTGCTGTACTTTACTCGAGAAATCAATTGCATTGACTAAAAATACACGAACACTATCATCTCAAGTATGCACTCGCCGCCCACCGATCTCATTGTGTGCAAGTGTGCGTGTGTGTGCGTGTGTGGGTTTGTCGCTCGCAGCGCTCAACTGCCGCCAATTCGCCGAGCCCAACGGCACCATCAATTCAGTCTTCGATCAGCCCACTTCAAACACGCACGCGAATCGCGAAACCCTCGCTCCCGTCGTTGGCGGTGCCAAACCAAGATAAATCGAAGGGACAAAATCGCTACACAAACGCAGTCCAGTTCGACGCGGACAAAACACCGCGCGCGCATCTCCACTGAGGTTCGGTCGTGCCACACACGAACAGTCCAGTCCAGTGAATGTTCACCTTCGTCGAGACGGGTCACCACATTTTCGCCGTCAACGAGAACCTGAGCACCGTCCTCTGTCTGCACAACATGGCGCTGGAGCTGAAGTTCACGCGTTTCCACGACCAGCCGTGGGGCTTCCGCCTCAGCGGCGGCAACGACTTTGCCATGCCGCTGACGGTGATCAAAGTACGACGCACGAACACCGAAAAAATACTGCTAATCACTGGAATAACCAGGCTAATTGGTTGGATAAATGTGTGTGTGGGCCCCCCTCGCGCACAGTGGGACATGAATGAAAATGTGTGTGGGTCTGTTATGCAACGACGCGCCGTGGCGGCGGCGGCGCCATTGGGCGAAGAGAGTCGCGCGATCGGCGATCAGAGCGTGCGGCGGCACTGAGAGCCCGGCCGTGTCGCGTCGTCGATTGTCGATTGTTACTATTGACCGATTGAAAGTCGTTGCGTGCGCGCGCCCGCGTGCGGTGTCTGAGTGACAGACTGACTGACTGACGGCGTGCGGTGGCATTCTTCTAAAAATACAAGCCATGTTCCGATGCAATCAAGTGCACGTTGCGAGCATTGTCGTTGTCGTCGTGCACGAATGCTATCTAGAATTGAGTCGCGTGTGCAAGGTTCTGAACGGCCGTGCGGCATGCGCACGAAATGAACATGCACATTGCGCACATTCGAAGGATTATATTATGCTGTAGAACTTAATTTCAGCCAATCGCTATATGGCAATTGTAATGTTCTTGTTTATCAATTGATGTTCTGTTTGGTTCGAATAGGATCTGCTTTCTCAGAAAATAATTACATGGATTATGTCAACAAATATAACTGGATTCAGACGCATAAAGCAATTTGAACGATACATCAGCTTCGTAGACTTTTATTGATCAACATAATCGTTAGCAAATTGACATTGCTGAAACGTTTTGCAGATGTTTTTCTATATACCTTAACGTCTACCACCTTTTATAGCAATAGAATAGCACAAGACGAAACTAGAATCACGTCGCAATTGTATTAAAACTGGTTTCTAGTACTCTAGCGAAATTCGAGAAAATTCAAGAATGTCCAGATATTACTATGACTGAAATATAAAGTCCAATAATGTACTGAAATATTCGTTTTCCTCGTTTCGTACGTCTAGCTATGATATTTTTAAAATTCTAATAATGCAGCTTTGTGGTGAATAGACATTATTCTATCGAATAAGAATGCAAATATTATGAAAATTGTCTTATCTGTGGCTAAGACTGCTCTAAGAAATACCTCTTCGTCCCTAAATAAATAATTATTGTACATTACACTAATAAAACACACAAGCATTTTTCATAATTTTTTAAAGTATGAATTAATTGTGCACATTTCCATTATCTTTCATTCAAGTATACGCATGTTGTTCTAAATCAGTCCAGTGCAAAGTTATGGCCCTCAATCAAACAAGAAAACTCGATTTTTTGTATTGAGGACAATATTCAATTTCACTCTGCATACAAAACTATTACTATTACTCTTCACTGGAGTGTCTTACAACAACATGCGTATACTCAAATGGAAGAGAATGGAATTATGATCAATAAATTCCTAATTTTGAAAAATATAACCAAATAGCTTGTATGTTTTATTAGTGCAATAATGGTGTAATATACGAACTGAGAGGTCTTGCTTAGCCACAGGTGAGACATTTTCAAAAGAGTTGTTTTCTTATACGATAGAATGATGTTTGTTCATTAAAACTACATCATTGGATTTATTTGTTCTATTATAGCTAAACGTACAAAACGATAAAAACGAAGATTGCCGTAGTACATGGTTTGAACTTTAAATTTCGAGTCGTAGAACAGCCGATCTAGATATTCCGAGTCCGCAATGTCTCACGTGCGCAATACAATATGCTTGTGCTTGTGTCTGTGTCTGTGTGAATGCCCGCAGGTCACCAAAGACGGCATCGCCGAAGGGCTGGGCATGTGCGTCGGCGACGTCGTCGTGCGCGTCAACGACACGCCGACCAGCAACCTCAACCACTCGGCCGCGCAGGAGATCATCCTCGGCTGTGGCAACAGCTTCGTGATGGCCGTGCTGCGACCGGACGAGGACGGCAGCAATATTCCGTGGCCGGCGCGCTGCATTCGGGCCGCCGACGCGGAGGTGGCGGATGCGGCAGCCGCAGCAGCGGCCGCCGACGCCGAGTTCGATCGCATCTCGGCCGATTGCGGAGAGAACGTGCAGACGCCGGACAGCGTCGCGTTCTCCGACATGAGCGAGATGACGATCGGCTCGCTGGCGTCGGCTGGCGAGGCGGAAAGGGGCAGGACGTCAGCGGCTGGCGGCGGGAGTGCCGAGCCGACCAGTTGGGTGGGAGAGCTGAAGCAGCGACAGCGGCAGCAGCATTTGCAGCAGCAGCTGCAGCGGATTCGTGCTATGAAGGATGCGGAGCCGGATGCGACGGACGAGCGCATTGCGGAGCTGTTGGCCGTCGAGGCGGAGGTGCTGAAGGAGCACAATGTTATTGGGTGAGAGATCATGGAAAATTATTGCTGGTCACATTACTGAGCTATTCAAAAGTCGAGGATTTCAAGTCGAGAAATGAGAATCATAATTGAGAACTGCGGAATGTATAGCCGACAAGGAAGATAAGCGCATTTATCACTTTAAAGACTGTTACCAATCCGTTTATAGAGCCATCGATTACGGATGAAGTATTGTTTAAACTTTTCCCATTGTGGTCGAGTTATCGTTGATCAGCCAACAGCTTCATCCGCAGCTATTCATGCTACGAATTCTCACTCATGAGTTGAGTTCTCGCTTATGTTTTCTCGCGTCCTATCCTATCTAATATACCACTAATATCCCTCCGAACCCCATCCCTCCCAATCCGCAGCGTCAACTTCAAAAAGATCATACCGCAGGCGGGCATGCTCCGCCAGAGCGAGGTCTTCCGACACCTGAACACCGAATCGATGAAAACCAAAGAGGAACTCGAGCAAGAAAAAGCCCAACGCTGGACGACGTTCCTACAGAAGCCCGACCGCCCAGTCCCGAAGAGTCGGGCACAAATCGAGTACGAGCGTCGCAAAGAACTCGAACACCAGCTGCAGATGGACATTTCGGCCAAGAAGGCGGCCGCCGAAGCGGAGGAGCGGGCGGCCAAGTTGCAGCGAGCCAAGGAGCCCGAAGTGCGGGTGGACGAACCGGCCGACGAAGCGGTGGCAAAGGCGGACGGAGAAGCGGGTGCCGAAGAGACGGCTGAGCATGGATGCTGTGACGGCATCCATTGCGGAACGCCTCCGCCGGGCGAAGAGTGTCCGAACTGCTCGGCTGGCGACGAAACGACGGCCGAGGACAACGCAGCCGCAGACAACTCGGCGGAGACTGACGTGACGGTCGAAGAAGCGGAGCGCGAAACGACGCCGCTTCCGCCGAAAACCGCCGAGGAGTTGCTGGTCGAGAAGAAACTCGGCGACATCCAGCAGCAGCTGCTGGCGCTGTCCGTGCTGCCGGTGACGATTCAGGCCACACTGGACGCGGTCAGCCGACAGCTGAGCGATCTGATGCCGACGCTGAACCGGTCGCTGGGCGATGCGGCATCGACGACGACGGCATCGGAAGGTGAGTAACACACAACGATGCGCAATCAAAATCAAATATAGATCTCTTATTTAACGAAAGATTCCTCTTTCCAAGAAACATCTATGACACATCATCATGTTGTGAAAATTGACTCGTAAATTCGCTCAACATCTTAAAGAGAGCTTTACAAAACGACAATTGTAACGTTATTATTTCGTTGATTGATCTGGAATCACTTCGACTCCAATCAGGCAACAAATCATCGGCAACCGCATCCGTCGCCAACGACAGTCGCGATGCGAGCGCCGACATCGAGGCGACTCCGTCCGAACGATCGGCCGCCAGCACGGCGCCCGTTCGTGGTCGCTCGACGGCCTCCGAGGCCTCCGAGGCCGATCAGCACGCCGACCAACACGACTACGAAGAGTTGCCAATCGTCGAGGAGGACGAGGGTCTCAAGGCCGAGGAGGACATCATCAAGCAGCGCTCCGAAACGGTGTTCCGCCGCCAGGAGGAGGAATGGCTGACGAAGCGCGAGAAGGTGAGTAGTCAAGGTACCCGACGAACCCGACGACATGTGCGCCGGCCGATGCAACCGGTGGCGGTGTACTACGAGGCTTTTGTGAGCGTCCGACACGTGTAGTTGAGAGCTGGATAAGGGTGTGCGATCGCGTGTAGTTGGACAATAAAACGATCAGCTGGCGAGAATAATGGTGTGCAAGACGTTGATATATAGAGGCCTGGAATGTTCGCATTTCATCATCTCATATGGAATCATCTCGCAGAGCTCAAACAACTATATAATGTTGGAATATAATTAACATTAACTGTCATAACCCTATTTTATGCTACATTCAAAAACTGTGAACGGTCTCTAATCGTTTTATCAACTCTACTCTTATTACCAAGAGATTGAATGGATGATACTTGCGCTTTATAAAATACAGTTGTTAGCAACATGACGTTACCTATAAACATTCTGAACTTTTAAGCTCATTTCCACAGAATTGAGTGCTCCAAATAACCTAAATCATTTTGAATAGGAAAGAACTATCTTTTTCAATAGCTCTGCGAAGTTTGACTTCTTTGGTCAACGTATTAGTATCCGGATGCCTGGCCTGGGTAACTTCATATTGCTAGCAACTGTACATCAACATCAAGAACACACATCTTTAGTTAAAAAATGGAGGCAAAGCCGTTTATTTTGAAAATTATGTAATCTCAATCTCAAACGTACACATGACTTGCCAAATATGCTCGTCACTCGTCACTACGTTTAAACTGGGTGTTCGGATTAGTATGTTGTCACTTGTAGTTTGCCCCACTCCCTCACAATTGCTCCCCAGAAGAGACAACCACCAACAATTGCCCATAATTCATATCGCACTCGAACACGCCCGACACGCACTCCTCGCCCCCATCGCCACACCCTCCGAAAAGGAACTGAAACGCGCCGCCGAGGAGGCAGCGCGCAAACGGCGCATGCTGCACCCGCGACGCCCCTCCAAGGACCAGGGCGGTCCGCTGACGCCGCAGGGGCGGCCCGTTGTGCTGCCCGGTGGCCGCAAGTGGCGCAACGAGCGCGACGCCTTCAACGAGGACTTCATCAAGGAGGTGATCAGCTCGCAGGCGGAGCTGATTGCGGGCAATGCACTGGGGTACTGATCTCGAACACTTGATGATATTTATTAATTGCGTTGTTCCAATCACTCATCCATTGCGTTCCGTTCTCATTGCGTGCGCTCGTGCGCGTCGTCTTTCAGCCACACATTCGAAAGTACTTTGTTGCCATATGACGAGAGGTAATTCGCGCGCCATCTCTATCAAACCCTCTATGTGTATGACCGTTAGTGTGTGCGAGTAATTTGAATTCATCTTGTCTGTCTGCATCGATCGACTTCGCCGCATCATTCACGAATATCATCTAACCAAACCATTCATTCATTCAGTCCTAACCGAGTGCTGTGCTGTTTTCTGGTTGCGCATGCATATGTTACAGATCGATGCGTGCACGAAAATCTGGTCTTGGACGGACATGACGAAGAGTCGCATGGGCCATCGTAGGTATGCGTTCCACGGCGGAGGCGGCGGTGATCTCGACGTCCACTCCGATCGACGCAGCGACGAGAAATCCGAGGTAGGCTCTGCATGTTCTCATTTCTTAATCCATGTGTGAGCGTGTTGGTTCACCTCTCATGTCTGATTCCGTGATGCCTGCGATTCGACCGTGTTCACCAACGCAAACGCAATTTCCCCTCGTCTCGTTTCGTTTGGCGTCGTCGTCGTCGTCGTCGTGTCGTGTTCGTGTCGATCGTGTGCGCCACAGAGTGAACTTTCTGAAATACAAGAAGCCCGAGAAGGATCTGTCGAACCTGGACCGCAGTGAGACGTTCAAGTACATCCATCACATCGAGCGGGAGCCGCGGCACGGCATCCAGGTGCGGCCGCCGATGTCGCTGGCCGAGGAGGACGTGCGAAATGTGAGCCAGCCGCCAGTCACCTGGCCCGAGAGCCAGCGGATTAATATTGTCCAAATAAATATATGCTATTGTTTTCCGTTTGACTCTTTGCGCACACAGCGAGCGACGCCGGTCCCTTGCGTCTAGCGAGAAGTGGGTTGGAATTGCGTTTCGTTATGCTGCCGCTGCAGTTGCTGCCAATTTGTTGTCGTTCAGAACGGACTGGATTGGATTTATCTTCACTTTTATCTCTACCCGCTAAACATTATAAATTATACACAATAAACAAATATATTTTAATAAAAATCGAATGGCGAAAAACACACATAGCAAACATGATTGTGTTAAGAAATTAGCAATAAAAAGGAATATTCTATCATTTAAACGCTGAGAACAGTTCAGATTTTTGGGGAGTGTTTGCTCATCGAATGGCAATCAAATATCTTTCTAAGGGTGAAATATCTAAAAACAGTCTCCAAAAAAACTTGCAATGGCAACAATTTAAGTAGCACATTGAATGAAAAGTCAGTATGATGACCAAGACTTGGTGATATGTACTAGCCAAATATCAGGTGTGCATAAATATAAGTTTCCTGATCGTATTAATGTTCATTATTATCAACTATCATTTAGTTGAACATAATCCAGTATGTAATGGTAATGTGGGAAAAGTAAATACAATTAGGAAAATAAATGAATTTCGACAAGTCGGTTCTGAACATTTTTGAAAATAATAAAAAGGTCGAACAGAGTGAAAATATGGTTAAAATTGTCTACCGACGGAAAATACAAAAAATAGTAAAAATATGGGGTTCGGTAGGATGAACCGGAAAAATATAGTTTTTCTCCTAATTTCCTGTCCCTGATGTAAATGGCGCTTCAAAGACTGTCATGAAAGATACCTTTCGTGACATTCTGCTTATTATTCGTTCCGAAGACAGTTGATTTGTGATTTATGAAACAATCGATCCAACGAGAATGTATGAATCGACTTGTCTTCACCGCCAATGATTAACACAAAAAAAAATTCACGCCGGAAATTAATTATCAAATAAAAACGAATACAGAGCTTCCGAAAAAGTAAAATCAAGTTCTACTGAACAAATGAAGAACAGTGTAGGTGAACTTTGTAAATTCAGGTAGACGTGAAGTCACACGCGCCGTCATCATCGAAATCAAGCTCTCTCTCTCTCTCTCTAAATCATACAATTCCATAGAATACACATAATAAATACAAAATTTAATAAATATCAAATAAACAGAAACACAACTTACAAATAACAATCGGTCGTCGAGTCGTCGTCGTGTACATGAACATCGCGGCGGATCGATGCGGTGCTCACAGCAACAGGTACGTGTGATGGCGATTCGGCGACACCGATCGCGGTCGCGCAATCACCTGATTGTACTCGTCCGGCTCGGGCGGCGCGAACGGCGTTCGGGCGCGCGACGGCGACCGGCTGATGCCGCGCAGATCGGGCAGCGGTGGCGCGATCGCCGCATCGACGGCATTGTCCAGCGGCACGACCGGCAGCCGGGGCACGCGGTTCTCGTAGCGGCCGGCGACTTTGCTGCGCACCTGGAAGCAATTGGACTCGCGGTAGCGCCGCTTGTTGCGATCGTTCCACGGGAAGCAGTCGTTCCACTGGTCCTCGATGGAGAGCAGGAGGCGAGCTAAATGGGGGCGAGAGATTCGATTGATTGTAGCAGACACTTTGGATGGATATGTTGGACGTGAGTATAGGGTGCTGTCTTACGCATTTTGAACCAAAAGTCGACGGTGAACTCGTCATCGTAGTCGGGATCGTCGTCTCTGCGAAAATGAACGGAAAAATAAAATTATTTGAATAACCGTTTTCTACGGAATGAAAGAGCTGTTCTCATAAAATTATATTACGAGTGCATATTTTGTATTTATTTCTAATCAAACTGAATTTCAACATTCGAAAGTCAAATAAGAGTCCTATACATGTTGAAACCTAGAATCGCTCAACTGTTATTATTGGTTTCAACTAACGTAAAATATGTGCGGATTAATGCATGCAATCAAATTATTTAATAATCACCACCCGACACCAAAAAAATACTCGCTTCCAATATGACATTTCTGATGTGTTTTGTGCTCCTAAAAACGAAAATCATAATAATTTTGTATTCCATGGATTCGTTTTTTTGTTGTGATTTGTCAATGTTTTTTGTGTAGTTGTTATGAATATTTGGCAATATTTCGGGTTGGGTCAAAAACACAAAACTGCATCATATACTAAATGAAACACAATTGAATAACCT
>JANTBZ010008224.1:0-14340 GCA_024741255.1 Exechia fusca
AATTGCGCAGTATAATGATGACCGTGCCAACCTTCAGTTGTAGATTGTGTGGTCCAAATATCAAAATTCCAGGACCGTCGGAAACTGCCAAGTTACGGTTTTTTATTAATTTTTACTGCCTACATGTATGCAGCACAATTGAAAATCGTACACAGCATTGATTTGATCAATTTGCTTAGCGTACTTGCAACATTAAGGACATAATATTCGTGCTCGATTTCAAGTCATGTTGGAATACAAGAACATTTAATTGTCGTCCAATCAGCAAAAACAGACACGGTACTCGACTCCGAACTAAACATACCATCTACTACATGGGCTGATAAGTATCTGGAGAAGGGACCAAAATTTCAGATGAAAACTTGTTTTAATCTTCTACATTTCAGCTCGATAGCCTTAAATCAGCGGCCCTACAACATCTTGATCACTTTCAAAAAGTATTCATCGCTAACCCTTGCAAAATGATCTTTTTTCTATTTATGCTGCCTCATTCGTTCCCTGTAGCTACCATTTTTATTTCGGAAATAAAAAATGGTCGCTTAGAGCCAAATACGCATAAAACCATAGATGGGACCACAATTCATAGGATGTGAGTTTTTGAGCTTTTGTGGCACTCTCTCTGCAAAGAGCTCTCGCATGGCCAAAAACGTATGTACGATATATACATTTAAAAAAAATATAACCTCAAGGTATCAGCAACCTTCAGGTACCATCCTTTCCTAATTCCGATATTATTTGGTGGACTCATTGATGTTTTCGTCAGGAACTGTCAAATTTAAGCGTCCAGTGCGCGGTGCCCAAATGAAAGGGTACAGAATAGTTTACAAAAAGGCCAAATCTAAAATCGGCTAGGTCAGACCTAAGATAACAATATCTCAAGACATGTGTTGGCTCCAGCGGCCTTTCACCTATCAGAAATCAGTGCTTTAATAAGATTTTAAATACCTTCTTCACCATATGTGAGGATATGTCAAACAGCGAGTTACAATAAAGGATAAAGGCAATATCTTCAAAAATAATGACAGTACGAATATAAGGTTTTGTTTGGCTGGCCTTAAGATGACTATGATCAACAATACATTTTGTCTTCATCGAAAATGTTGTTCCTTCCCTATTTCTCCCGATACTTATCAGCCCATGTAGTACAGGTTCAAATATCAGCATCATGATATCGCTCATCTTCTAGCCGCAATAAAAATTGTTGCATCGGAACAAGTTGGTCAACAACAGTCTAATTGTTCTCTAGGTGTGGCTTTTTCGAAATATTGTTGCGATGGACAAACACTTAAATATTATATATATTTACGATCCTTCGATTTAATAATAATAAAAATTAATTGTTTGGTGCTACAAACCGTAGGTCTTGACGTCGCTTGTATACTTCACTTGTATTTGAAGAGTAGCAGGGTTTCGTAACCGGTTTCGGGTTTGAAAGATGACATGTGGTTAGCACATCGCTCTAAGGAGTAACCCTAGGCAACGTTTAAAATCCTTTCCGTGGATCATCGTGTGGAGAAAAACCCAAAAACTTTTTCTCACTTCCGAGATTCGAACCCAGGACCTCCCGCTCGTGAGGCAAGCACTCTATCGCCTGCACCACTCACAATCAGACGACTTCTATTTAATACTTTAACATATTAGAGGAGAACTCGAGAACTCATAAAAAATAATTATTTTCTGATAAAATATTTTTGCAATCGTGTAATAAAATGTGTATAAAATATCTTTAAATATGTCTAGCCATCTCCTGGGTGCGCGCCTGACTCCAACCTCCATTCTCGTCGCTGTCACCTCGCCCGACGGAACGAACCCGGAGAGACGAGGCTGTCAGGTTCAACATTCTCGCTCTCGTCTCGTTCGAGGATAAACCGCGCGTAAGTCTCGCGCATTACACAACCACACCCGGACATAATTTACATTGAACTTTGTGCACCTGCCTGCACTGGAGACGAACACCGGGGAACGACGTCGCCGCTCCCGACACCGTGTGCACGCAGCGTGTGTGCACGATCATAATATGCTAAACTCGCTCGCTATATCAACAGAGACGAAGAGGAAAGTGGTGCGTGCGAGACGAGAGTGTTCGTTCGGCGAATTCGCGTGCGATTTCCGCGTACCAGACGCAATCGCCACAGTCTACGTCGTCGACGTAAATGCCCAGGAAATAAATGTCCGGGAGCATTGCGGATACGCGCGCGGATGAGGTGAGGTCGGAGGAGCGTTCTGCTGGTCGGACAGCGGCAAGTGGCTGCAAATGCACCCGGTCGTTCGTAGCGGCAAAATGCTGCGTGTATACACAACGGCGAGAAATTGCGAACGCGCTTCGGTTCGCGTGCACAAAAAAGTTTCGCATCGTCATTGGCATCGTATAGCGCCGATGCCACCGCTTGCACCACAGCACCGCATTCCATCACTGCATCTCTGTTTGTACAGAAACAGGGTGCCCCAATCATGCTACGTGTGTGATTTAAAAACGTTTGTACGAATACGCATAACTTTCACTCTAATAACACAAGGATAATATTTTTTGAACTGGATTAGTCTACAGTACAAGCTGCACCTGTATTTTGTATGATTTAACTATTTTTTCTTTATCTTTTTTCCTTCAATGCTATTTGTATTTTATCTATTCATGTTACCACACTTCAAGTCCCTTCCAGACTTTGAGGGTTGATATCGATATCTGAAATGTCAGAATGAGCTTTCAAATGATACTAGCGTTCAACCAAACATAAAATCAATTAAAATGTTCCATTGAGGCACTACATTGTATGTATGTAGTTGAAATTAACCCTTGTGACCGCTAGTGAAATTTTGGTTTTTGGAATTATAATACACCTCGAATTTCATGTGTTGATTTCTATTGTAATCATTATGTAATTTTTGATACGAAACTAGCTTGGTATTCACATCGGCTTACAATTCACGCGATTCAATTGGGCCACCCTGCATGTGTATTATGCTGCGTGTTCGTTTGCAATCATGCAATACTTTAATATATAGGTAGGTGGTATGTTTGAACTCGGGTGCATTAGGATTCTCTTTCAGGTGCGCGCTCAACGAGACTCTTTTACTTCCATCCACCCGACTCGAACACACAAAACGAACCAAACCCACCACCATTGCAGCAGCGCAGCGAATGCCATGACCCGACACGATGGCTCACAGCAGCGCACAAATTGAACTTCGTCGTATATATGGGATATTAGATGTACTGCACATTGTACATGGACTGATAAGGCTCAAAACTAGCAATGATATAATAATAATCGTAATAATAATGCCGTTTTGACATAGTTTGAATTTAGTAAATTCGAGTTTCTTCATAACAAAAGAAGATCAGATAAAAGACAGGTAATACGGTAGATCATCATCATCATCTGTATTTGAAATACGAAGCTTTTACAGGTTATTTACTGTTGATAGGCACCCAGTATATCAACAGGTCAGTTTCACTCAAACAAGAGCTTTTACTAGAACGAAATCAGCGCTCAGCGCTTCTCTGAAAGAGTGATAACTGTCAAGTCAACATTTACGTGTCTACTCGCACACGGGAAGAGTGATCGGTGTTTTTTCCACTCTTCGCTTTGAGTAACTAATTAATTATTTAAAAAAGTAACTAATTACTTTCGTGCATAGCAATCTGTTTATTACTGATTACACAGTTCCCTGTTTGACGACGCATTTGATAAATCTGAGGTGTCGTTTCGGGGATTCGAACCAACAATTTGTGATTCCAAAACCCGACTACGCTACCCACTCTACCTTCGCGTCAGTAGATATTCAGTTGTTTTGAAATATTCTCCATGAACAATGTATTTTCTTAATTGCAATATCCCTGGACATTCCAACTCCTGCAGCATATAATACATTTATGCATGAGCTATGCTATCGATTAATGTAAAGTTCTTGCCTGCCTGCTGATGGTGTTGGAACAGCGCTGCACGAACATCGAATGCGTTTCTCTATTTGTGTGTGCGTGTGTGTGTGTGTGTGTGTGTGTGTGTGTGTGTGTGTGTGTGTTTATGTGTGTGTTCGGGCGGTAATTCCCGTATCGGTGGCCATGCCAGTTTATTGGTTCGTGATGCTGGTTGAATTGGTGCACGAGCTTCGCGTCGTTGCTTGGGATTTGTCTCATTTCCTGACGGAATTTAATTATTTGCCAATAGTTTCCGTTGGCGGTTTGCGAGTGCAGTTTGTGTAGGTTCTTCGAATCCATACTCCAACCGACGACCATAACCAACAACCAACCAATCCAATAATGCTGTTTCCATGCGAACCCTATGCTGGCGTTCGTGGTATCCCAGTGTAATAATTCGGCCCGATCATAGCTCCGCACGACCGCACGCATAGCTCTCTCACGCCAAACAATTGGATAATTAAATTTCCACCTGAATCGCTGAGCGATCGCTGTGCAATGCAACCATCGCTTTGGTCCAGCGGCCGACGAAGTTCGAACACGAAACGTACATTATTCGAGAGAAACGTGAACGCGAACGTGAACGTTCAATGTGTAAATAATCATTTATCACGTTGAGCCGTTGAGCAGCACCCCCCTCCCCCTCCCCATCGACCGCCATTCGCTGAGCTGGTCGCGGGTTGAGGGAGGACACCAATGCCGCAAATTCATTTACATCTCATGAATACACTAAAAGTGCGCGTTGATGTGTGCCGTCATCGAGCTGCTGACGACGACCACAGACTCATGAAAAATGTGGCTATAAATATTTCGAAAACACTTTCTACTTACCACAAATGTGTGACGATTTTCAATAATTCATTCGAATTATTAAATTGCTCACTTGTTTAAAAGCCTTTCATATACGTTTTTTCGAAACCTGAATATTCGTATTTGAACGACTCTGTGTATTTATGTTAGAATATTATATATAAAATATTTGACTATTTGGATACTTATTATCCAACTATTTTGAAATATATTTTTAAATGTCAAATACTATTCAACAGCCTGCAGACGACGTACTCACTACAATGTCGCGCAGCAAAAGTCATTTCGCGCGCGCGCTTCATGTTGTTATTTTTGCTACTGCGTTGTTGCAACATTGGTAGTCGTCGTAACCGGTGACCGGAAGCCCGGCCATGTGCACTGCTGTGCTCACTGTGCTCACGCACACATCGCCGGCAACGACGTGGACCGCTTGGCGGTGGTTGCGGCCGCTGCGATAGCGTTTGTAAGCTAGAATTAAAACGGGGCCATTTAACCACCGCAAAGTACCAGCAGCCAGCCAGGCCAGCCAGGCCAGCAGTGCAGCAGGCCTGTTTTAATGTGTTTGTAAGCCTCGCGCACGCTCGAATTGTGCGGCAAATTATTCAGTACCTGGGCACGCAACACACACGCGCACGCACGCACACACGCAGATATGTATGTTTAATGTTTAATGGCGAGGTTCGCATGTCGAGCGCTGTATTATAAATGGCAAACGCACATGCTGGCGTGTGGCCACGAGTGGAGTGAGTGGGGTTTATTATGTTGATGATGATGGAGTGAAGAGCGCAGCCTCTTGCCGAGGCGAGCCCAAGTGTGTACATTTGATTATCGCTCAGCGGGGCGGGCGGATATTCAAGTACATGCACTTGCGACTACTTGACGCACGCTGCGGCGCTTCTTTGTAGTCTTCGTCGTGTGCGAGAGGCGAGAAAAATATCCGAAAACTTGTCAGGAGCATCGGGTGCATAGTGGAAGTTCAACATAAATCTGCATACGTGCAAGTTATGCGGGGTGTTGGTACAAATCAGACAACTTGAAATTATTTCATATTGTTGCGCAGATGCTTTAAACTGGAAACTGAACACTAACACAAACACGTCGCACGCCTAAACGAGTTATGCGCTCTATCACTCGTCGGCCGGGGTTCGTCAACATCATCACACGGATTTGCGTGTTTGAATGCAAGCTAGTGTAGTGTGGAGTGGCCGGGCCTGGAGTGCGGGGACGGCATCCATTCAAGTTTCAGCTCGTTAATACCAAACCCGTCCCTTGATGTTCTGATGGTGCTGGTGCTGGCTGGTGTCAGTGCTCTGGCGTGCTGGAAATCGGGGCTCTCATCGCATAAAACATATATGTAATGTATGCTGCACGCGCTCGCACCAACAGCCACAGCAAACAAACTCGCCTCGCGCGTGCGAAAAGCTGGCCGAACAAACACTTGGGTACATAATATCGCCAACTCATTCAGTTAATGACCATCGCACACACACACACACAAGCACACATACAAACACACATACAGCAATGCGAACGTTGGGCAAACAGCGTGCCGCGAAGTTGGTTCTGTACTCCATACATATGTTGGAATGTCGTTGCGGTTGTTTGGGGGTTATTTTATGGTGCGGACTATGCTCATAGATGGTGGCCTATAATGAGTTACTGTAATGATGTGTGCTACTGCTGCTGGATGCTATGCTGGTGTTTGGCGTCTGTTGCGGCTTTGAGTAATCTGCCATGTTGGACATGTTAAATGCATACGCATACATCCGCAGCGATAGAGCATACAATAGACGAACACGAACGAACGAAATCGCATAGAGTCACCCCCACATGTATTGTTTGCTGATGGTATATTCACAGCAAATTGCGCTTCACACGCGAATGCGCGTCGCTAAATGCGATTTCAGGCAGGACTTTGCGGTGGCCAAAATTAATGGACAATGGTGCGTGTACGGACGACATCGCCTAATTTGCGTCGCGCAACGTGGATTTGTTGGGGCGTATTTAAATCGCCCGAGCTCTGAAATCACCGACACACGACACACGAGACGCACGAGCCAGGAGAGACCAGCTAATTATAATAAGCGCACCCACGAGCGGAACGTATTAATAATATTTGAACACAATCGCCGAGCATCCGCTGCTGCTGTATGGATATTTACATTGCATTTATAATTATAATGCCACCGCCTTCGTCCGGATTGGGGCATGGCCAATTAAGGGTAGACTCTCCCGATATCAGTGTTTGTTCGCGCCCCGATTTGTATTGTTCGGATGCATGTTGCATGAAGTCGATGTGTAAATGTATGTGAATCGTAGTGTACTAATGGCCACAACCAAATGAGGAGCAACATTGACTATTTTCGATGGCTGCAGCTCTATTTAATCAAGCAATGAATACAAACTTTTTCCAACGACAATGTTAGAGTAGAATGACTGGATGAGTAGAGCCATATGGATAGAGTATGAAATGGATTTTCAGTATCTCTGTCGAACATGCTATTTGTTCTCATAAAACACCCACAAAACAGTGCAAGTGAGATATTCGATATCAATCGTCCACTCTGGAATATTGTGGATAGTGGCGAATTCGAATGAATTTCAATACATTTTGTGAGGCTGAGACAGTAGAATTCTTGGATGCATTATTGAGTGTGGCTGATGCACTTTTTTGAGCAATCAGAATACCCGAACCAATTCTCATGAGCGTTACACTTTTCGTCCGATGTGGCGGATCTCAAAAAGCACGTTAGAGAAGACGATTGATGTTTGGGTAAACATCGTTCTCAGATTGCTGCAAAACACGAGTACATTCCTTCACACATATACAATGACACACAATGATGGAACACGTTTGGCACTTGTTGTGTGTTTGCAGGCGCCGAGGACGCCAGCACCGAGCATGACAATGGATTTTCCACAAACGGCTGGTCTCAACACGAGCGCACATTATTCGGAGTGCGTGTGAAACTCGGCCAGTACTTGGAACAAAACTATGTGCACTCTACAAACTATGTTGCGCTCGGGACATCGTACATAGCACACCGTTCAGGTGTCTGGTAGCTATAGTGGTTTGGTGGTTGTGATAGTGTGAAATTAACCTGACATCGCTCTGGCTCTCGGTCTCCCCGGAGAGGTCAACACGTGTGTCACTGTGTGATGCTATAAATTTCGGTGTGTGCGTGTATGTTGTGGGATCCCTGTGTGCTGTGTGCGGTATGCTCGTGCTAATGATAAAGGTGTCACAAATGCACCGGTACTAACCGCACACTCGCACGCACCTCGCACGACGACGATGCCACAGCATTAGGACTCTCTAAATACTTTGACAACACACGACGACACGACAACACACATGCATGAACGAACACGACGAACGACAACCCCCATTCCAATTAACCCCCCCCTGTTTGTCGTTGTTGCCGCCCTAATGTCGACAATGTCGACGTCATTTTAGACATTATAATGTGTAGAGTGTAGACTCTCTACCTTGCACACATTATGATAACGTGTACATAGAATGTAGCGTGCGGCCCATGAGCGAACCGAACCATAGACTCTTGAGCGCACCAGGCTCTCGCACAGCATTATTTCATGCATACCAGACACACGTGCACGTGTCGGTTAGCGGTTGGGAGGCTTGAGCACTCGCTTACGCACTCTCGCACGCATCGCCAACTGTGCACCAAATATACTACGTGCACCCACTTACTCTACTAGTAAGTATCTACATGTATGAATTTCTATGTTGCGCACATGCGTCGTTGTGCCTCGATTCACCCCTTTGGGGGGTTGGGTGAGAGTGGGTGTGCGACCGACCAGCCTTTCGTCGCGTCGAGACGACGCTGTCGTCGTGTGTGTGGCAACATGTACGTGTGGGGATGTGGCGACGACACGCGCGCGCGCACATCGCACGCAACATATTAACAGCGCAACAACAACTTTGTTAAATTATTCAAATTCCACAGAGAAACATCACAAACATGCGCACTCTCGCACTCCCGAACACTTTGACAAACACACGCATCCACATGTACGCACCACTCACAGACGATGTCGTCGGCTGCGAGCGGCTTCACTTTAGGGGCTGGTTGGGAAAATAGGGAATGGGTTTGCATACAGTTGAACGACAAATCGGGTGAGAGAGAACGCGATGCTTTCTTTGAACCATGTGGTATATGCTTGAGATGTATTCACATGTGAGTCCTTAGTGCGCACGTGCTCACTGACATTCCGCGTGCTCCTCCGCACCCGACAATCCTCACACAGGCGAGGCATTTGAGTGAGCAAAATGTGTGCGAGACATGTCAAGTCGAGATTGGTGTGGGAATTTAGTGAATGTGTGTGGTATATGTTTTATGAATATGTATGAGAATGTTTGGTGATTCTTGCGTAAGTTCGAGCGTGTGTGTGCGTGTGTGTCACAGCCGGGATGATATATGCATTTCATGGCATTATGAATGTATGTATTGCGTATTCAGAAGAGCAGAGGCGAAATGAGTTTACTGGTTTTGCTACGATTCGATTGTCTATGCTCTATATACCCGTCATAAATATGAATGCGCGAGTGCGTCGAAACGATGCTGAGTTCGGACGATTTGTAAACATAACCGCATGCACATCGAATCCGATAACGGCGATGCGACAACGACCCCAACCACTACTCTTTCGAAGATTCCCACAGACCGCAGAAGCGCACCCCTCCGACGAATTGGCTCGTGGCTGATGTTTGCATACGGTAATTTCGAAAGCACCCGAGAGCCAAATGTTCGTTCTGTGCGTTCGCTTGCACGACAAACACGCCGTGGAATGCGGTTAGAGATATCGATCTAATATTCATGTTTACCTGCCGCGCTCCATGTAACTGGATTACTTTTCGACTGACTGGCTGGCCCTGCCTGTATGTCTAATGTACGAACGCTGTACATGTTTTATTATGATTCGATTATGATCGGACACGACGATGACAAAACACCGTACGCACTCGCGTTCATAAATCTAACAACAACGCGGTATTGAATGTGTAAGTGTAACAGCCAGGTGATTTACTTTTCATTTCATCGGTCGTAACCACCCCCATTTCACCCGATCTACCTGTTTCGATTATTTTTCGACGACCTAGATACACTGCATGCTGTTTTCATTTTAAGTAATTATTTTCTAAATAACATTGTGTGCTGATTAATTATAACGCGTGCGAATACACAAATTCAAGTTGATTATTTATTCAATTGATGTTCATATTTAATATGTGAACAAAACATTCAAGATTTTACTCATGCAAATCACTATAAATCAGTGATCGCACACAATTCCGAAGTCCTGCCAGATATTCGATCGATCTTAACGCATAGTCAAGACCAAACACTTAATAATTACAATATATTGTCAGGTACATACGATAAGGCCGTGACAGTATGAAGTTTACCATTAAAGAAGCTTGTAAAAATGCACTGTCCGAGTTCTATTCAACATGTGTGAAAGTGATTTCATGTTGAGAATTGGAATAACATTTTTAACAAATATTTTTCAATTTATATTTCAGAAATGCACCTCACAACGCACTTGACGACATTTTTCATCGCCCGCCGATCTTCTCAGCCAAACACGGCACGTGTCTACTTACGCTGTGAGTTCGAGCGACGAATGATGTTCTCCAGAAAGGTGTTCTGCGGCGCCACCAGACCTCGGCGACCGCCCGGCATTTTGACGTTTGTGTGGAGGCAGCTGCGGTGATAACGAAGTGCCGCTGTGTTGTTTACGCCCGATGACGATGGCGATTGCGCACGTAACTGCTGTGCGCAAATGCACCTGCTGTTACGCGCGATGGTACTTTTGCCCGGCGATGTTCGCGGATGATAATACGTGAAGTTGTTGGTTCGGGGTCGGTGTTGTTTGTTGGTTGGCTCACAACTGCCGGTGGTGCGCCCAAGACGACATCAAAACATCACGACACGAGTACGACGACATTTTCCCGCCGAGATGATGAACTTGCGACGTGCGAATGCGATAAGCACGATGCACACTCCGAATGCGGACACGGCACTAATTCTCGGTCAAATCACTGTGTGATGATGATATGTGCACGACATTGGCTATATATTTGCACCACTCGTCCGTTTGTGAGCGTGCGTTTATGTGCTGGTGTGGATGTGTGTGGATGTGTGAATTAAAATCAAGCACTTAGTAGGGTTGTCGCGTCCAGAGGTCAAAGACAGGTCGAACTAATGCCAAAACACACACAAACACACGCGCGTCAGAACCAAAATCAACACGCACACACTAACATCGATGTCATGTCACCGTCAACATCACACCACAGGGCCACCACATCCAAGGAAAACCACGCATGCACGCAACATGATGTATGTACAGGGTACGCCATATTTGTTGGAGCTATGAGAATATCGAATAACTTTACCATTTCCAGGCAGATTTTCATAAATTATTTTTTGTATTCTAATTTAGTCCATTACAATTTATTGGGACTAGATTTTGGAAACACTATCTCAAAACCGCTACTCAATTTGCGCCATAGCGAAATAGTCTGCAATTTATCGTGCATTCTACATTTTTTCGAATATCTCCAATTTTAACGATTGTGTAGAATTTGGTTCAGTAGGTTTATAGGGAGATTGTCAACATGACGTTTATTCACAAAAATGTTGTTAAAAAACTGGTTCAAGTGCTCAGAGCGAACGTTTCTCATAACCAGAGAGTGTCGTATCGTCACCTCGCCGCCTGGACCCCTCTGGACACATTGTTGTTGGATTTTTGGGAAACAAATTATGCACCAGTTAGCCTTATATCTTGGACGAGGTCATGAAACAAATTCGTGCAAAAAAGTTCGTTATACCGCCCGAAATACGTAAACAATTTATTAAAAATGCAACAAAAATGCACATTTTTCAGTTGACAATGAAAGCGGCCATATGATTGATAATAATTTATTCAAAAATATATCCAAATAAATTGTATAAGTCCAAATCAAATTTAAATATTTTATATCGGATTTTATTTACTGATAAAGCGACACTGCGTTTAGCTGTTTTCTGAGTTGAGACTGTGTTAAGTTATAACTTATATAACTAACGCTGAAATCGATTCAAATTTGTATCGAGTACTTTTAAAAGTATAGTGAATATAATAAACTGAACTCGATAATATATGATGAATAATAAAATATTTCCGAAAAAAGTGCAATAATCACGAACGAGTTACGAAGTTTTCGTTGGATTTCAAATTATTTTTAGTGATTCTTACAATTTTCCATTGATATTGTTGATTCTTCAATGTTTCCCACATATTTTCGTCTGATTATTTCCGTTGATTTCCAACAATATTATCAGTACGGTGAGGGTTAACATTTTTGCGAAATTAGTTTCTGTACTTCGGCAACTCTGAATTTAAAAAACTCGTGACTGGTTCTTGGCACCACTGATGTTGTTAATATTTTGCGCGCTTCGCTCGTGTTCGCGTCGCGTTTGTGTTTTATAGTTAGTTTCGCGCATAATATAAAATTCTAACACTAAACAAGTGACAAATCAACTAGTTTATACTTTTGTACGTCCACCTTCAAGGTATAGGCCATCCCGATAGAGCCCGAATCAGCCCAGAGAATCGATTTCAACGCCCGGTCATATTTCTAGGTTATAGCCGGCATTCGCGCGCACACATTCAACACAACAAACACAAACATCCAGCATCCAGCAAGATGCAGTCACGTTTCGGCCAGCTCACCGACCAGACCCTCCGCCATGCCATGGACATGGACTACTCCATCAGCCTGGGCCCGGGCGAGCTGCAGCGCTACCTGGACATGAACAGCACCACCGGAGGCGGAGCCGCGAACGTCACCGAGAACCTGACGCTGCCGCTCCAGCACCAGCATCATCACCGGCTGCTGGACTCGGTCACCGGCGGCGGCGGCAGCATTGCCGGTGGCGGCAAGAACAGCAGTCTGCCGTTTGGATCCGTTGATTCGTTGGCCAACATGTCGCTGGCGTTCGCCGGCGGCGTCCAAGCGGAGGCTGCGGCCGCGGTGCGCCAGAAGCCGCGAACGGATGAGCTGTTTGCGCATTTCTTGGATGTGGTGAGTTAGAGATTCGTTTTATTTTACACAGATAAACAGGGAGCGATATATGAAGTGTTACACGTTCGTATTTTTTGGTTTTGATTCATATCTCCAACATATCCAAAATTGTAAAATCCTTCGTATTTGCATCCGCTGAAATCGACAGCCCTGTGTGTGCAAAATAGAATATGGAATGAAATGTGAAACGTCAAATTAGCTTCATGCGACAGAGCGGAACCTTGCAATAATAAAAAAGATTTTGACTTGTGCTTTTCTTATGTAAATATCAGCAATGCAGCTTCCTAATCTTGCTTTCGAAACTTTGACTCATTTATCTTGACGCCAGGCTCCGAAAACATCGAAAATGGGTGATTTTCTGCCACCTTTGTGGCCCATTGGCTACAAGGCAGGCTTTGTAGATAAGGTTGCCGATCTCAAGGCCAAACTCAATCGATTTGATTTTTTAGATGTTGGACCGTGCAAAGTTTCTTGTTGAAGAAGAGTTTGTCTAGAAAAGCACCAATGACGTGCAACGTGCATCTCCATTGTTAACCGTCTAGATAGAATAACTCAAGCAAAGGGCGTTCAAATCGAAAACTGCTTATGTAGTCTTCAAACATAGACAGTTATTATCATTCAATATTAATTTCGAAGTATCAAGTTTAAAACTGTAGATCATACAGCCATTCTACTATGTAACACTTATTCTGACGCAGGGTGTATAGTGGCTTTTCCAGTTGACCAAGCGTGTTTTTTTGCAATTTATGTCTTATTGTGTGCTCATATTCTGTGCAAATATATGTTTAATCCATGTTTTCGACGAACAAAAAAGATGAGATAAAAGAGTTTTTCTGGGAAATTGAAACGGTCTACTGTTCTAGTTTTGAAGCTCTGGGCCGACCGTGTGCCGACCGTGTCCGAACATGGAGGAACATGAGAATATTCCGAGGGTTAGAAGTTCGCTAGCGAGAAAAATTATTCTGTAGGTGCGAAACAAAGGTCTTTAGAACATATGAAACGAAAAGTGACCAATGAAAACCAGTGACATCTTTCATTGATATTTTTTTCGCGAGTGAGCTGGCAAACTCACACTTCCAACCACACTTCCAACCACACTTCCAAGGTTGTAAAATGATAAATCGGCGAATTACTCGCTTTATGCTCTACTAAAGCATAACTTGCGACTGGTGTTTTTTTATAATCGCGAAAACATGTTGTAATAAAAATGTTCATGGATTGATCGATATCCCTAACACGACATTACTATTTCCCTATTAACAGGCTGGAAAGTCCGAATCGTTTGATAAAAGGACACATTTCTGATCAGATTATTTGTGAATAATGAACATAGTTCCATTGAAGGAAGATATACCGAAAATTGTGATCTTACGTCTTTTCTATGTCCATCGTATAGAACGAATTCTTTAAATATGTATTTTTCCTGTCATAACATATCCTTCTCTTCCCAGCGAGCATATTTCAAAAGTCTGAAGACATCTAATAGTCGGTAAGTCGGTCCAAAGTTTTCAGCGACCTG